>QFDV01004207.1:0-22428 GCA_003315845.1 Lactarius trivialis
CATCCCACTAAGACTCCAACCTCTAAAGGTGAGTCTCCATCTCCTGCATGCTGCGCTTTATGCTGCGCAACAGCTACTCCTCAGATCATCATCTATGCCTCATTGCCTTCAAAAGTGGTATGTGGCACCAACCTCCATATCCATCCTTCCCAGTGGGAATGGGTACACTGCCTCAGCATCCCACTCAACCCAGATAAGCGTAACACACTCCAATTCTCACAAAGGCCCTTCAAATGGGTCCGATATGCCATTGGAGTTGTCATTGGAGCAGAAGGGGACCTTTATACCAGTTCAGACCTATGCAACATTGTGGACTACAATGCTGACCTGCCAGTGGACTCTGTCACCCTATACTACCACACCAGTGATGAGGAGAGGCAAATGATGTTCCCTGTTGACCCTCATATCTTCCACACAGAACTCACATCTAGTGTGAGTCACTGTGTGACCTCCTTTCAGGAAATATTCCACAATGAAGTTGCAGAGCGGGATGGAGGGAGATGCATCTGGACAGGGGTTAGTGCAATGTTCTGTGATGCTGTGCACCTTGTGGCTCACATCAAGGGTGACAATGTATGCTGCTTTTATTCTCAATCTGTCCCTGCTAACCACTGCAATAATGGTAGTACATTTCAACTTTAACTCATTTCTGTGGACAAGGTGATGAAAACAATATCATCACAGAGATTAACAACATCCGAAATGGGATTTTTCTAACTTATGATGCCCATGTAATATTTGGCAGAGAACTTGCCTTTGTAAAGGTGCACAATACTTGTATGATGCCCAATCAGTGCCTGATGCTTAATGGGTAGACACCCAACTTTGCCATGGACACAGATGACATTGATCACACTGCACCATCAGGGGAGAAGAGGTTGACAGCACATCTCATCCAGATTGATGACAAGGAACAGTTCCCTAAATATCTCATTTCAGGCTCTGCAACCCGGATCTCTGATGGCCCACAGTTTCCCCCTGACATTCTCTTTGACACCATCTATGCTGGCTTTATACTTTTCCAGTTTGGTACAGAGAGTGTGAAAGACATGATCACCATGAAGTGGGAAGACACCTTCTACTCCACAACTGCGACACATGCAAGTCACAATGCAATCACTGATGAACATGCCACCACTGTGAAAAGGGAATCAGACCAAGCACAGAAGAAAATTGAACACCATGACGATCATGATCACCTTGACCCCATTGACATGCTCACAGTTCTTCCATATATCCTGGTGCCAGCAAATGAGCAGCAGGAAATGATGAGAGCAGCTAGAGAGAAGGTAGAAGAGGCAGAGGCTGCAGAGCAGAGAAATGTGAAGGAAAGGGTTAAGGGGTGGATTAGGCGGGTCAAATTGAATGCCATCATGGGGTAATACCCCTGGAATGGAAGAAGCACAAAAATTCTGTATTTTATTGTCTGACCTTTGAAATGTATCATGCCCCTTCTCCATTCTCCATGAGCTAACTGCACCATGTGAGCTGCATTTTCAAAAGAAGCATCTTCAAGAGAGGTATCCTGGGACATAATGCATCATGCTTTACCTTCATATGTAGCCACTCCAGCCCTACTGAGGCCGAGCGGTTATCTCGACTTCATCCAAACAGTAGGATTGGCAGAACCACAGCAAGAGGATGGCGGACCATCAACAATGGATTGTCAACAAGGAAACCTGTCATGGGGCAGGAAAGCAGATTGACACAATGAATGCCATGTGTAAGTGCGCAACTGGTGTCCCTTTTGCTGCAGTTGTTGATTAGCTTTCCAATTTTCACAGTGTTAACGTGTATGGCACCTTGGGTAAATCGGTGCCCCTTAGTCTGCTCCGTGATCAACCACAACAAGTTGTTTGGTTGTAGTCGGTGTGGTAATGGACCCCATTGATGTCCTCCAGGTGTACAATTCCGCATGATGAGCATATCATCGGCGAATGGGCCCTTGCAGGCTTCAGCCTCAGAGGGTATGCGACATGGCTCGGGCTCACACATGCGCTATACCCACCCACAGTTAGTTCAGTTAGACAAAAACATTCACTGAGAGCCGAGGGTACACATAGGCATCCCAATCTGCAGCTGCATGGGCTTCCTCGTGTTGATGGAGTAGCGTGCAGACAAGCCTGGCATCCCACGCACTCAGACTCGCACTGCACCATAATTCCTCCGAGTCGCTGCACACACTCATGGTTGTGTATGACCGCGTCGCAGCACCGCCTGTGTGTTTGTGGGGAATCGTATATTGGCACTCACCAGGGCGGATGTTCTGCTCGTGCCGTGGTTGGCGTCGTGTGTGTTTGTGAGGTACTGGATGTGGTGGAGCGCAGCAAGAACTTGAAAAGGGTAATATACTGGTGCTGCCAGTGGTGCCAGTGAACATGAGTGTACGGACAAGATGATGGAGGAGCTGTTCCAGTTCTTTTGAGACGCGCTGGTCATTCGCCTAGGAGATCAAGAACAGTGAACTTTGATTAGAGCAGAATCACGAATTCGCAGATTAATTGTGAGCGTGGAGGGAGGCCGGTTCAGCCTGGGAGTCGCGTGACCTTGCTCGGGTTCGACGCAGCAGCAATGACAACACCACGCTCCTTTCATCCGGGGTGATTTCACCAGCTTGAAAGCACTGATATAGCGCTCGTCACAGTATCGTTGGTGTCACGGCCCCACTATCCTACAGCCATGGCAGAACTGCGACGACCTGTGTCGAAAAAAGACGTGCGGCCGTTTGAGTCTCACGAGATGCGGATAACTCAGGGCGGCAAAATTCGCACATGGGTGGACTACGCTCTTAAATATTTTGAGGTGAGTAGATCTATCGCCGTTATGAGGATTCATAATTTACTGGCGACCAGGAGAATGAAGAGAAAGCCTTAGTGCTACATACTCTCCCCGCAGCGAATAAAGGCAGTTCCGTCAACAGGGGACTCTCGCCGTCCACTCTCACCATCCCACGACTGATCACCGTCGCAGAGATTATAAAGAGAGAATATTTACTCGCGATGGATGCTAAACGGATGCCAGACCTTGTGGGACTATACCAATACAACGAGATAGGTTGCATTGAACGTGGTGTTGAAAGTGAGGCAGATGAGGAAAACGACGAAGGTGCGGGAGATAGATTGAGGATGCTTGCAGAGGCGTTGGAAGGTAAAAAGTAAGCACACTCCTCTTCTATATCTCGATGCTGAAAAGATGATTTGCAAGTATAAAGATTGAGAGAACACCATACATGCGGATAACGCTTTGTCGGAAAGAGCTTGCTGGTATGCAAGATACAACGTGACTGATAGTAATTGACTACATCGAGGCGTGATACTGATAACTACATACAGAGCACAAGCGCCGTTGAAGAGGAAGTTATCGAAATCGGCGAAAGGACGACTGAGAAAGAGGCAGGCGAAAGCGGAGAATGGAAATCGGGAATAGCCGATAAGTGGGCGCATACAGTCGGGTTTGGCTACTCAGGCTCAGTGCTCACTGTGACGAGTGTTCCACTCGGCCTGACCCTCCCTTCGCGTAATTTTCTTTCTTTTTTGGTTATTCTTCTCAATATTACTACGACATTATAAGGCGGTACAGGCCATCTCAAACTTGTTTTTTTTTTTGAGAGGGAAAAAGGGCTCGCAGTTCTTTCATTTAAATCCGGATCCGTGTCAGATCCTCACTAAAGTAGCAGTCAGCCCCTCTGATGCCTCGTCGCGCTGCCGCCTCCACTCCCGCCACTCCCCCCACAGACAACACCCGCAACCAACAACTAGATGACCCCTTTGCCCCACAAGTCTCTCTTCTCAGACGCCAGTGGAAATGGGCCGCCTTCAGCCAATTTTTCTACACATTTGCAACTCTGTTTGCTTTACCAGACGTTTCTCTGACTGTACGTCATCTTTTCCTTCTCTCTTAAATCGCGTTCTTTTTCGCGCCTTGTCCGCGATTTATCGTGTCATATGCGTCCCTTGACACACCCCTGCTTCCTTCTAGGACATAGAGGACGATTTGACGCGGTCTACCTCCATCGTCATTCACCGGGTAGTCCACCGCTTGCTTGTAGCGGCGACGCAGGATCGAAAATTGTCGTGCGTATTGTCGATTCGTTCGCTTATTCATATGTCCCCTCATTCTGCCCCGACGCCAGATTGGAGAACTGGCAAACGGCTTTGCGGAAACAGCACAAGAAACGGGATCCTGATCTCAACCCGATAGGCCCGGAGCCCGTCGTCCATCTTTCAACTCCCGCGCCAGATTCGCCAGCCGGTGATGACGATGACGAACGCAGGGCTGAGTCTGGGTCAATACCGGGTCCTTCGTCGAATCTTCTCCGTGGCGATACACCTCAAGCCGATACCATGAAGGTTGATGACCAGAGGGAATCCTCTAATGAGGTCGAACTCGACGAGATGAAAGTAGAGTCAACGAGCACTGCGGCAACTCCCCAACCCGACCCCCAGGAGGAGAGCAAAGATTGGCTTACACTCCCGATGCTCACGAAACTCGACTCGTTACACCTTTTAACAGAGTGGCAGTTCCATAACGTGAACCGCCTCAGGACGATCATGAAAAATGATGACGAGACTGCTCAGTGGGTACGTGTGTTTTTGTTTTGGCCTGTTCTCTCTCACAGATCCCTATACAATAGCGGGCGGAGCCAGTTGGTTATGATTCCAAGGCGAATGCGTATTGGCTGATCGGGCGTAGGTGACATCCAACGCTGTTATCTCTTCATTCAGATGACATCATTTCCTGTCAGCCGATCGCCTCTGGATTCAGCGCTCTGTCCCAAAACCTCCGCGGAATCTAAAGCGCAGGCGCGCGCCGACTAGACCCAAACCTAAACCCGATGCCGCTTTCACCGATGACGAGTCGGACACATTGCCAACCCCCAAGAAGCGCAAGGCTTCAAGCACCATCAGGATCCCCCCTACTTCCTCTAGTACCCCCACCCGCCCTACGCGACCGCGCCGTGCGCCGTCTTCACCTGTTGACCTCGGTCCGGTTGCTAGTCGTGGCCCACGTGCCGCAAAAATGCAGGCTAGTGCGAAGCTCAGCGCTCAAGCTAAGGAACTTGCAGAGTTACAGCGCCAAGCGGCCCTAGAGGGCCGCCGATCGGGCAGGCGTGTCGCGTCACCGTCACCACCTCAGAAAGCCAATCGCCCTTTGGGCACGCGCATGAGTGCACGTTTGCGGGGTGCAATCCAGGTCGACGACGGGTGGCAGGAGATCCCGGATGAGTGGCTTCAGGAGGATGCCGAAGAGCACGATGGTGAGCGGATGGAGAGGGATGACCAGGAGGCAGAAATGGGTGTCAATAGTGAACCCGACACCGAACCAGATCTGCACCCCGAGCCAGAACCCGATGCAGACATGGGCGCCCAACTAGCGAAGACCGGCCTGGAAAGCGACGATGACGCTGTCAGCGAACTGACGGAACTTTCGGAAATTACACCACCCGCTACCGTCGTTGCGATCCGTCCGAAGCCGAGACAGGGTTCGAAGAAGAGCAGTGGCAGTCGGATAAAGCCAAGCCACTTTAAGGAGCAGACTCTGACCTCTGACCCTGAGGATGAGCCTGAGCCCGAGTGGCGTCCACCTGATGATTTTATCGAGTGGGAGACAGTGCGTTATTTTCTCTGGCTATCATTCCCCGGGCGCCTCGATAACAGCCAGCCATCCAGATATGTGTTACCTTGTACGAATGGGACCACATTTGTGAACACTTCGAAAGTGCTACGCATTACGCGGAGAAGGCGTTGTACAAACTACTTTCTCAGCAAATTGTGCCCGCTATCACTGCAGAGCTTCGGGTAAGTGACTTCTTTAGAAACGCCAGCATCACATTTGAACGGGAAAAAAAAAACAGGAGATACAAAGAAGGCGCCATTTGGAAGAAGCTGTCTCACACCGCAAGCGTTCCTCGCGTCTCGCTGTGAAAGAGAGTGAAAAGGAAGAGGCACGGCTGACGGCTATGAAAAAGATCGAGGAAGAAGAGAAATTGAGCCGTACGCGGAGGTTGGAGGCGAGGCAGAAGAGGGAGGAAGAGGAACGGCTGAAGAGAGAGGCAGCCCGGGAGAGGCGACGGTTGGATAGGGAGGAACGGGAAAGAATGGCTCAAGCCGGAGCAGAACAACAGTGGGTAATATTTTTGGGACATTTTCGCAAAATCACTGAGCTTTGCTTTGCAGGTCGAATCCGAGTTCGTTGGTCGACGTCGTTGGAGATGACTCACTACCACACAAGGCTCCCGCTAATCCGCCCAAAGCTAGGCCTGGCCGACCAAAAACGAGGACAGCTGCCTCCTTTGCCAGCACAAGTGGTTCGCGAACACCAGTGGGCGAAGACTGGGTATTGGACTGCGATATCTGTCATCGTACTGGGGTCAACAAGGTCAGTGACTGAATTCTCCAATCCCGCGATCGACCGATCGCTTACACTCTTGGAAACTTCTCCAGGACGATGGGTCGCCTCTATTATGTTGTGGCAAGTGCACAAAGTGGCAGCATATAGCGTGTCATGACTTGGCGGATCGCCAGGCAGGACGACCGAAGCGCGATTGGGACAGAGAAGAGTTTATCTGTCGCGCCTGTCAGGACCGTAGCGTCGTGAACGGCAAGCAGGTTCTCAACGGCTCTGCGTCGTACGACACTGGTCAAACTCCTAATTCACACGCATACTCTGGCCACGTTCCTTACAGTTCGGCGTACCCTCCTCATACTCCCCGACCATATCAACGGCACACGGCCATAACCTTTACGCATTATCAGCCTCAACAGCACGGGTTCTCATCCGCCCATGCGCTACACGCGCAGTCGATGATCCCGGCGGCAGCGGCAGCAACGGCAACCACCTACTCCCAACCCCATTATATAAGCCCTTCCAAGCCAGCTCAGTACACGGCTGTCCAGGCAAGTGCAACGGTTCACCACGGCCCAAACTTGACTAATTACCGCCGAGCAGTACCCTCCTCACTCGTATTCCAACGGCACCAACTGGCCCTCGCCGCCGACCGCGCCCGCACAGTCGGGCGCGAGCCGCAATGCACACTTGCAGACTAGCTACGCGACGTCACCATCGTATAGTTCGAGCGCGGAGCGCTCTTCGATGTCGGGCACATATCCAGCGGCGACGGCGGCACAGAATGGGAATACGACTGTGCAGTCGCAGCCATGGAGGGGAAGTCCCTACGTGGCTTCCGTCGGTGGCGTTTCATACTATTCTCAGAGCGCGCAGCCACAACCGCATCAGCATAGAGCACCTTGACTCTTCACGATGGATAATTTTGTGCTCTGTAGACACAGGTCCTACTCCACCTTTTTCCTTTGCGAGTGTCATCTTTGTATTACAGAAATGTAGCTATTCTCTTTTTATAATGTTGTAATCTTCTGCTAAGGGATCGGAACTTTGGAAGCTATCTCTGGCGGTGATCGATCGAATCAGCCAGAACATGAAAGTAATGAGAGGTAAGTTACTGTACTCGGGAACAAGAATGCGAGGGAATCCTCGTCCTCAGATAGTTCTCTGCATCATAGTATCATGAATGTGCGGCTACACTACAGAATGGTCATCGCAGAATCGATGCTGGCACCCTGGGCGAATACTATCGGATATGTTCGTACATTTTGAATTTTGGATTAACAAACGGGAAGGGATCATCCCAGGATGCTTGGTCCCTTTACCAAGAGGCGTGCATGTGTGAGTTGCACAAAAACAGGGAAGGGAGAGCCCACTCACTCTACGGGACCCAACACCCGCATGCCACGAACATGCGTGTCCTTGCCATTCATATGGTTCGCGAGGATGATGACTTGGAGAATGTACGCGTGAATTGGTTTGCTGCGTACACAACCAATCAGTCCGCGGACGGAGTATAACAAAGCCAACGCACAAGCCTTCGCCGTCGTCGCCTGGCTCCGCAGAGACATCGAACGTGATCCACCCATCGGGACGGTCGAGCGTGACCGCGCGCACTTCTTGCAGATCGCCTGGGCTCGTGCCCGCACGCACGGAGAGCGCCGCGGGCGTGTAGGAATCGTCGAGCTTGTAGCTGAGGTAGAGACTGAGTTTCTGTAGTAAAGGCGCCTGTGCGTCAACCATCTTGCACGAGGATAAGAGCGCCGCATTTACCTGGATTGCTATCTTTCTTGGAAACTCGACGGTTATAAAGTGCGGCTGTGGGCCATCAGAGCTAAGCGTCGTCGTGAGTTATTGGGGAGCCAACGCGACGCGATGTCTGTCCCCAAAACACTCAACTGCCAGAACGTGTCTGGGTCTTCGTCTTGCAGACACTCGGGCCCAAAGCCGAATTTGAAGGACGAGACGGACCACTTGGCAAGAGGGCCTATGTCAGGCCACGGCAACGCTGGCGGCTTTCTACCTATACAAGTCTAATAAAGCAAAAGCGGTCGGTCGATTGATGATTGCTGCACACACCAGAGTGAACGAGAAAGACGCCCTCGGCAATGGCAGGAGGGATATCGGCGGCAGGAAGTATACCAAATTGTGGGACAATGCTCATGTCATAGAATTTCTGAAACCCAGCGACTCAAGAGCGTCGAGTTCAAAGTAGGGACACCGCCGCGGCGCTTTCAACCCGATCGATTTGGTCGTGACCAGACCACTTGCATCTCAAGCTCAAGTTCCATGGCCAGCAGCCTCCAGCTTGAAGACTACAAACGCTATGGCAGGCAAATGATCATTGATGGCATCGGGTTACCAGGCGCGCTCTAATCAAATTTTGTGCGGGTATTTAACTTGAGAACGACTACAGGCCAGCTCAAGCTGCAGCAGGCCGCCGTGGCAGTTGTTGGCGCCGGCGGACTGGGTTGCCCGGCTCTCCAGTATCTCGCCGCTGCGGGTGTCGGCGAGTTCTTATTTCTCTTCTCGCAAAACCGACTAAACCAACGATCGTTCGACGCACAGGCCACATTGGGATCATCGACCATGACGTCGTCGAACTATCGAACCTCCAGCGCCAGACGCTTCACACGGAATCTAGGCTGGGAATGCCCAAGGCAGAGTCCGCCGCCTCTGCGCTGAAAGAGTTCTGTCGTGACACCTTTCCTCCCTCCCCCTAATTGCTCCCCTCTTGTTTGCCTAACGTTCCTGCATCTGCAGAATCAACTCGCGCCTCTGCGTAGACGCGATAACAGAGGCCCTCGTTCCCACGAACGCGCGCGCGCTCCTAAATCCGTATGACATGATCCTGGACTGCACCGACAACCCGGCGACGCGGTATCTGCTCTCTGACACGGCCGTCCTGCTGGGGAAACCGCTCATTAGCGGCGCGGCGCAAAGGTTCGACGGACAGCTCTGTACGTACAACCTAGGGCCGGAGGGCCCATGCTATCGCTGTCTCTTCCCGAAACCCCCGTCTCCCGGAGCGACGCCCACCTGCGAAGAAACCGGGATAGTGGGAGCCGTCACCGGCGTCATCGGGAGTCTGCAGGCACTCGAAGCGATCAAGATCATCGTTTTTGGACTCCAGGGTAAGGAAGCCCCCCGCTCGCTATCCACGCGTTCGGCGTGTGTGTTATTGACAATTGCGTGTGAAGATGGGTCGCCGTCTTTGCTGGTCTACTCTGCATTGGGAATGCCGCCCTTCCGGAGCGTCAAGCTTCGAAAGCGGCGAGCTACTTGCCCTGCGTGCGGTACAGAGGGCCAGAAAGTGGGGTCGATCGAAGATATCGACTATGTGCAGTTCTGCGGAGGGGACAGACCGGATTGGGAAAATCTGGGTCTGCAACCTGGTACTGCCAAATCAAGAATAACGGCTAACGTGGGCAGCTCTGCGGGTGTACAGAAATAGCAGTGCTGATGGATAGCAGGAGCTCAGGGACATTATGGCATCCAAGTCCGTTAGGATCATTGACGTGAGACCCAGGACAGAGTTCGGGATTTGCCACCTGCCTTGGTCCATTCGTATGTGAATCCTTCCTGTGTGATGTCCGAAACACTGCCCATCACCAACAGATGTTCCTCTTCAAGACGTCGTCGCCAACCCGGCCGAGCATGTGTCGGAGCCCGAGACGTATGTAGTCTGTCGGCTCGGAAATGATTCCCAAATTGCAGCAGAAGCCCTGAGAAGCGTCCAACGGGACCCCACTTTCGTTATCAAGGATCTCGTTGGCGGACTTCGCGCGTGGTCCCGCGACGTAGACTCACACTTTCCCGTCTATTGATCGCTGTGTAGACTACATGTAAATTTAGGTACAAACATCGACTCGGTGTCTCTACGATGTGAAGTGTATCCGATGCATTGTGCTTACAACAACTACAACTACAACAACTACACGATTGCTTCTGGTGCGCCAATCGAAGAAGCACTCAATGATACCATCCGGGTGTAAGGTTCACTTCTCTGCGGGAGAAGGTTAAGAACGCTGGACAGGATGACACAATCGATCCGAACGCACTTGGACCTAGCTTGAGCCACTTGGGGACTTTGACCTCGCCGCTCGAATCCTTCTTCCCCTTGCTGGACGCTGCAACCGAGGAGGGCTCATCTTTTTTCCGATTTCCATCGAAGCTGGGAGGTGCGGGTAGTTCGACGGCGCGTTCCAGGACCGCAGATGCGAGCGGGGCAGGCAAGTCCGAACCTGTGTTTCCTTCCATCAGTTCAGACCGAACTCTCACACACGAGGAGAATAACAGCACGGTTCAGCTCGTCGTCGACGAATCGGAGGAGGAGGACGGAGGACGGTGCGAGACCCAGTTCTGCAAGGGTGAGATCGCGCACGTCGGGATCCGACACTTTGAGATCACGGGGCGGCGGGTTGGATGCTGCAGTTTTTGAGTTGAAGAAACAAACTAAAAGGTGAAACGGAAGAAACGCACACAAGATGAATTTGATAGACTGGACGTCATCGCGCAAACAGTCGCGCACGAACGCGTATACGGCGCGTATCTTGCTGCTCGACGGGAACGCTTTTTCGAGCTGCGTGAGGTCGACGAACCGCACTCGGATCGTCGTCTACGTGTTAAAGCTCATACGTGAATACGTGTTTTATTTGCGCGGATTGGATGTGACGTTACGTTTGGCCAGCGATCCCGCTTCGTCTTTGTCTGCTGCTCGCGCTGCGTGCGCGTCAGCAGCGGTGCACTTGTCAGCGCCGTGGTGCGCGCGTGCAGCTGCGCCTGCCGCTCTTTGAGATCGGCGAGTGTAGGTGTGAAATAGTTGTCCGGCAGATCCTCTGCATTTGTGCGTAAAAATACAAAACAGAAATAGAGTGCGCGCACGAACCCTGAGGAGAAGAAGATATCGCTGGTGGCTTGTACACCTTGAAGTCTTCTGGCGGCGGCGGCGTCACTATCGCCTCTCTCTCAGACGTTGTTGTCGTATCTTCACCCATACTTGTGGACGTGGACGTGTTTGTTGGCGGCGCGGGTCGAGCAGTTTGATCTGGGGTCGACATTGGTCAATGGGCGCTGTAAGCTATCGGCGGTCCGAGTCGCCAGCGCCGCCCTTCCTTTCCTTCAACATTCAACGCAAAAGCGAATTTTCACTTCATAAACTAACTCTGCAAACTCTACACATCTCTCAGTCTCAATGCTATCTGATAATTGGTGGTCTCAGTTCTAACAATCTGTGTGCGCGGCGTTTAAATCTCGTGTCCGCCCATGGTCCAGATCGCCACTGTGACCGGTTTGTTATGGGCCCTTGTAGTACCCGGATCTTGACCCGGATCTCAGGCATCTAAGGAAGACATTCACAACAACCTTAACTAGGTAAAATGAAGAGGACAACGTCTAGACGGGACCCCCCTCTTCGGTGCCACACTGCCTCAAGGAGGTCTGACCGCACAACTGCTTCTTGATCCTAGAGCAGCAGATACGCGCGGAACCAAGACGGCCATATACACCAAGGCGAAGCGGGTGGCGTCGAGAGACGGGTAAATTCGGGCGTTACTTTGGAAGCGTAACCTAACTTATGCGCTTCGCTGTACGGTGTTTTTCAGCGCTTTTCGGCGCAGAGGTGGAGATGTCCTGGGCGACCTTTGTCCCGTCCTTGCTGACAGATTGAAAGCCACCGAACACGAGGTTTTAATGTCACCCAACCCACGATCGTTGGCTGGCGTTCGGCCCTTTCCTTGGCATCAGAAAAAGCGAAGGAAGAACCGAATAGGACAGCTGTCAGACTCGGGTCGTAGTTGAGACGAGTAAGATGACGGGCCGCTCTCACCGTCTTTTATTTCCACCGTCCAGAGGTAAAAGGGGTAGCCTGAGAGTACTCTGCGAAAGGCATCGCACGGTTCACAACACAGGTACGACACCATACACTTTCGGAGCCGGTGTTGGTTGTCTCTCGATGGTGACTGATCAAACTCAGACCACAGTTCCGTGATTTGGAACACAATAACTCAGTATGGCTCAGAATGCGCGAAACCCCCCACTATTAACGAACTTTCGGCGTCCGACACCTTGGTTTATCTCTCTGCGCAATTGCAAACCCCCGGGACCTATGAACGGTCACCCACATATGTATTAGTACACGCGTTGGTATTGTAGTTGGACTGGACTACGACCGGTCTGGGCCACGGGCCTACACTCCGGTATATAAATGGTTTAAATAAAATAGGATGGCTCAGAAAGGTGTTCTACTTTGGAAGTTCAAAGAGATCTTTGATCCTAGAGACAGTCTCTCGGTCTCCGGTGTTCTGTGGAATGTAACCGCGTTCAGCTCCGTCTTACCCGAACTTACATAGGGGAAACTCGCCTTCATCAAGTCATCACTGATCTTGATGCAGGGCAAGCCGTCAGTAGACGCCAGTTTGATAACGATGTTGAGCGCCCGGCTCTTGTCTTTGCCCTTGCTCGACAACGACTTGAAGTCGTTCGTAAAGAACGTGCCGATACCGAAAGTCGCTGAGCGGTTGCACAACCCATAAGTTCAGAGCCAAAGGTGTGTGTGTGTGATGACAGACCAATAAAACCAATCTCTTCGCAATGCTTTTTGAGCGCAAGCGTCTTGTCAAGGTCAAGCGAATCGGAGTAAATGATCGTCCTCTCGCGATAGTTTATCCCGAGCCGCTCGTACACCTCCTTGGCCCGCGGAGCAAAGGCAAACGGGTTCCCAGAGTCTTGGCGCAGCGCACGCCAGCGGCGGGCGCGTTCTGCATCGCTAGCAAAGTCCTATTTTTCATTCACGCGTGAGAACTGAATCGAATATAGCAGCATTGCTTGCTTCTCTCGCGCACCTGGAAGAAAGCCTTTGTAGAGAATGTGTCTGTGAGCGCGACGAGCACTGAATCCGGGTATACTTCCTCCCAAAGGTCCAGCGCGATGCCGTTGGCGTGTTCGTATCCGCGCATGGCTCCGATCTATTTTTGTCAGCACCGCATTGCGCGCGGGGAATATACGGCACTTACCCCCATGAACCACTCACTGAGACGGAAAATCATCAGTCATATGCATCTCAAAAAGAAGACAGTCACGTACTGTGCGATCGTCCCAATGGGTTTGATGCCATATTTTTGGGCCAGATGCGCCTATAGCCAGTTCAACTTTGAAGACAAAAAAAAGGGTCGGCACTGACGTTGCTCGTCCCAGTAAGTTTGCCCGTTCCCGGATGATCCTTCTCTGCGCGTATCAGCTGGTCAACCACGACGTCCTGAACGTAATACGAGCGCCGGCGCCGCGTGCCAAATTCGCTGAACGCACAGCCCGCCTCGAGCAGCTTGGCACCCTTCTCGTACGCGAGCTCTAGTAGCGCGCGCATGTGGGTCAGTTCATCCTACACGCACGCTCGTGTTAGGCGATCCGTACCCGCCTGGCCATCATTGCTCCAGTCCGTATCGACCGTCGTATAATAGATCTCGCTCAGCGTCGCCATGAGGGGCACCTCCCAAAGGATCGCCTCCGCCCATGGCCCAGAAGCCTCGATCTCGATGCGGCCCTCATCACTCTCCGGGCTACGTGGCACAAATGTCACCTGGACTTGGGAAGGTTTGAAGCGATAGGAGGACAGGTAGTCGATGTAAGCGCGCTTGAAATATGAGTGTTCTTCGAGCCAGGCACGCTCGTCGGAGGTCAGGGACAGGGTGGTGAACTCTGGTGCACGAGTGTTAGGAGTAGGTCTGTGGTGTGGCAAAAAATGTGTGCGCACGAGATATGGCTACGAGGTACTGCTCGTAACAGGAACGCGTGAAGTATACATTGACGTCGCGATGCGTGAACCTATATGTTGCTTGAACACTAGGGAAATGATGCAGCACAGCTTGCTGCATGGTGAGCTGCAGGCGATGTCCATGGCTCGTGTTATCGTGGTGCCTTGGGACCCCCAACTTTGTCATATACGAACCTTGTAAAGGTCTGTGTCTAGGAGCGATCTGGGTAAAATGACAACTCTGGTGTCTGTTTCACTGGCCATGATCTAAAGCGATGTGTTGAGCGACAAGTAAGTAAGAGCAGGGTGTGTCGGGGGAGAGTCGGGGGAGAGAGGGCCGAGATGGACGATGGCGATGGCCCGGGATAGTAGGATGCGCCACACTCTCAGGGCTCCGCCTTTGCTTTTCGCCGAATGGTACATCTCTTCTCTAAACTCTATCGTTTTTGACGAATGAGCTCCCACAGAGTCTGCGGATAGAAATTCTAAACGAGGGAGGGTTTCGCTCTGACGGGCGCAGGCAATTCGAGCTACGCGAGATCGCGTTTGATTCGGCACCACAAGCAGGCGCGGATGGGTCTGCGCGAATCTCGCACGGACTCACAGAGGTAATCGTGAGCGTATTTGGGCCACGAGAGGCCCGCGTCCGTGCACAGACTCTGCACGATCGCGCCGCTATACACGTCGAAGTGAACGTTGCACCGTTCAGCACGGGCGACCGCCGACGACGCGGTCGTGGAGACAAGTACGTATCTCTCAAAATCCCCCCCTTCCCTGTTTTTAAAATTCATTCATGACAAAAGGCGCGTATTGGAGCTCGCGGGGATGATCAAGGCGACGTTCGAACCGGTGGTGCAGACGAGCCTGTACCCGCGCTCGCAGATCGATATTTTCGTCCATGTGTTACAACAGGACGGTGGTGTTCTCCCAGCCGCGATCAACGCGACTACAGTTGCACTTATCAACGCCGGCGTGCCGCTCACGGATTATGTCTGCGCCATCACGGGCGGCGTGCACGCCGCGGCGCCCTTGCTGGACCTTACCGCGCTGGAGGAGTCGGATCTCCCACATGTGACCGTGGCGAGTATGCCACGGTCGGGGCGCCTCACGCTGGTCAGCATGGAGACGCGGCTGCACGTCGACCGGTTTGAGGAGATTTTGAGGTTGGCGGGAGAAGCGGGCACGGTGATTCACAAGGAAATGCGGGCGGTGGTCAGGGAACGCACAAAAGGCTTACTGGATGGAATAAGCACAGGACTCCAAGCCTCCAAACCCACAGAAGATGCCATGGTAGAAGATGAATAATTTTATTTTTGTTACTGCAAACACGCACCAGTGTGGCTACAAGGACGGTTCTATTCTTCTAAAGCAAGCAAGCCATTTCTCCCCTTTGTCTCGATCAACCTTTTTACCCTCTTCTGTGCTGGCCCACACGGCATCGAGGATCGGACCTTTACCTTCAGCACGAAGCACCTCGACGTCCACGGTCTCAAACAAGGGGAATGCACTTAAGTGTGCCTTCATCCACTCGGCTAGGTCTTTGACGTCCGTGATGGTGTATACGATACCACCCGGACGCAGGACATATGCATACTCCGCCAAAAGAGTGGGTGAAATGATGCGTGCCTTGTGCTTGCGCAACTTGAAGTGCGGGTCAGGAAAGAGGAAAAAGAGCGCAGAGAGAGAGTATTTGGAAAAGTAGTTGGGCAAAAACTTCATGGCATTCGCGCGGACGATGGACACGTTCTGGTATCCGCCGGGTGCAATTGCGGACGCGGTGCCTGGGTCGGTAGAAGGTTGGGGCGATGGTGCCGAAGAGGTAGCGCGAAGGGCGGCGATCCGATCTTCGACGTATTGGGAGACCTGGACGCGAATTTCAAGGCCTTAAGAAATTCCGGTCGGCTCAAGGCACGAGTCTGAAGCGAAATAGATGCGTACCGAGCATGAGTGTGTCAGGATAGAGGGGTGCCAGCGCGATGAGCAGGCCGCCAAAGCCGCAACCCACGTCTGCAAACTCCGGCGTCTTTCCCGAGCCAGCAAAGACGGGATAATGCACGCTCCAGTCTACCTCATCTGGAGCAGCAGGGTATTCGAGATTATGATCTGAGAAGGGATTTGCGTGTGCGCGTTGCCTGTAATGTCTTTTCTACGGCTGTCAATGATTCGAGGTGGTTGATGCGGAAATGACGGTGCTCACTTGGGGTAGAATTGACGATGTGTTGGGTTGTGCCTTTGACCTCTTTCGTTTGGTCATGGCTCGGTTGGGGGAGAGCGAGGCGGTCGGAGAGAATCGGACAATTGGTGGACCTCTCCGGCTGGCCGAGAATGGCCGAGAACCCATAAATTGTTGCCAACTCGCTTTGCTTTTCCTACTCACTTAACTCACTCAACATAAAAATGGCCTCTGCTCTTCGCGCCTCCATCAAAAAGGTACCTATCTCTTCTCGTTTATTATACCTTCTAATAATCCTCGATGACGCGTGCAGACCAGCTCTCCCTTCGTCCGTTCCGCTGCTTCGGCCCGTTTCTTGTCAGTCGCCTCGAAGCAGCCCACACTCAAGGAGCGGCTCGCAGAGCTCATTCCTTCTGCGCAGGAAAAGGTACGCACGTGTCTTCCGCGCGAGCAACTCTCTCTTGCGCTCGCACTCACTGACGTCACGTTCACTTGCAGGTCAAGGCGGCCCGCGTTGAGCATGGGAAGAAGTCTTTCGGCCCTGTCCTCGTCGACCAACTCTATGGGTATATCTTCCCGCCTACTATGCTCGTTCTCTTCTGATCTTTTAACTGCCACGTCACTAGCGGTATGCGTGGTATACCCGCCTTGATCTGGGAGGGCTCTGTCCTCGACCCTGGTAAGGGCCTTCCCGTACTGTTAATATTTGCTTGCATCCAACGCGTACCATTATGTAGAGGAGGGCATCCGCTTCCACGGAAAGACCATTCCCGAAATCCAGGCCCAGCTGCCCAAAGCTCCAGGTGGTTCCGAGCCGCTTCCCGAAGGCCTCTTCTGGCTTCTCGTCACCGGCGAGATCCCAACATCTGAGCAAGTTGCCGAGCTCTCAAAAGAGTGGGCCGCACGCGCTGATATTCCCGAGTTTGTGGAGGAAATCCTCGACAGGTGCCCCCCAACTTTGCACCCCATGAGCCAATTCAGTTTGGCTGTCACTGCTGTACGTCATTTCAGTCGGGCAAGCTACCGTCATTGTGTGGGCTTACGTATGTCCGCGCAGCTTAATCATAACTCCGCGTTTGCCAAAGCCTATGCCGAGGGTACACCTAAGAGGGAGTACTGGGGTCCCACCTTCGAGGACTCTATGGACCTGTAAGACGGAGTTTTAGAATGGATTCGCTTCCGTGTTCTGATACAGCATGTGAACACTAGCATCGCCAAGTTACCTAACGTCGCGGGTCGCATATACCGTAACGTCTATGGTGGGGGCAAGCTTCCGCCAATTGACGCGCAAAAGGATTATTCGCACAATCTCGCCACACTGCTTGGCTTTGGCGACGACAGTGGCTTTGTTGAGCTCATGCGGCTTTACATCACCATTCATAGGTACGTTGGGCGTCTGTTCAGAGTCACATTCTGCGCCGTATTGAAGCGTGTATTCCAAGTGACCACGAAGGAGGGAACGTCTCGGCGCATACTGGAAAGCTCGTCGGTTCCGCGCTCTCGGATCCATTCCTTTCGTATGCAGCGGCGCTAAATGGTCTCGCTGGTCCTCTTCACGGCCTCGCGAATCAGGAAGTACTCATCTGGCTCACAAAAATGCAGGCTAAGATTGGAGAGGATGCGAGTGACGAAGCAGTCAAGGAGTACGTCTGGTCGACGTTGAAGGGCGGTCAGGTTGTTCCTGGTTATGGTCATGCGGTGCTTCGCAAGACGGATCCTCGCTATGTCGCGCAGCGCGAGTTCGCACTCAAGCATCTGCCGGACAACAAGCTCTTCAAGCTTGTCAGTCAGATATACAACATCGTGCCAGGTGTTCTGCTCGAGGTGCGCCTTGGTTTGAATTTCCTTGCAAAGTGTTGCCTGCTCACGTTCCGGAACAAAACAGGCCGGCAAGGCAAAGAACCCCTGGCCTAATGTGGACGCACATTCCGGCGCGCTCTTGACCCACTACGGTCTAACGGAGATGCAGTACTACACGGTACTTTTCGGTGTATCGCGCGCATTTGGCGTAGCTGCGCAACTCATCTGGGACCGCGCGCTCGGGGCTCGTACGTAGTCCCTTTTTTTCTTCTTCCCAGACGTTGTATTAACGTTTATCGTACAGCACTGGAACGTCCCAAGTCTTATTCAACTGATGCCATCAACAAAATTTTCAAGGACAAGCACTAGAGCAGTACTAGAACACCCGCGTTGGTTTGGGACAAGGTTCGGGAGGGGCGCTTGTGGGGTAGCTTCTGTAGTAGGACCAATGTTACGGTATAACCTCTGGGAAAAAGCGATAGAGCAGCAGGCCAGGCGGCCTGGTAATGAATTAGTGATGACCTAGAGACGCTTTAATATTACAACTATGCTTATGGCCTGGCTCCCCTGGTTATGATGAGACTCTTGTTCTTGCTCTTGTTGACGCCAGTCGTGGGAGCTGCAACTTTGCGGTCCGGGTCATCCGTTGCTGAAGGTTGGCTGCGCATATTGCTATCACTAACCACTCTCCTTCGACAATAGAGTCATTCCCAGTACAACCAACTTTCCTGTTCTTCGGGTCGACTCCCATCCCCCCTGTGACTTCCAATACATAGCCAAGCGCCAAGTACGGGAGAGTTCTAAAACAGCGATCATGGCCGATGTCCGCGCGCTACTCAAAGCAAAACGGCAAGAAGCCCGCGTTACCCACCCTTACGCCACATACAACGCGAGCGGCGCGTTGCGATGTGCTGCGTGTGGCGCCGCAGTCAAATTCGCCAGCGCGTGGGAGGGTCATCTGGGCAGCAAAGCGCACCGCGTCGCAGTAGCCAATCTGAAAGCAAAAGAGGAAGCCGCAGCCGTGCTAAAGCGTAGCGCAGAGGAGGAGGAGGAGCCAAATGAAGACTCGGCAGAGGATGCGGAGATGGCGCCGCCGGCGAAGAGGCAGCGCACGGAGGAACGCGAGCTCCCTGTTGCCTTTCCCACAGACTTTTTCTCGGATCCTTCGCGTGCGCCACCGATCCTCCTAGACGACGACGACGACAATATGGATCAGGGCGGGGGTGGTGCGCCACCGAAGTCCCAGTTCGATTTGGAGTGGGCTGCTTTCGAGCGCGATCTCGTGCAGCAGCAGCGCGCGCCGGACCCCCAAGAGACGTATGCGCGCGCGACGGTCGCTGCGGAGCCGGAACTGGTGCCTGCATTAGAGGGGCTGCCTGATCAGGCGCCCGCGGGAGGGGAGGTGTCGGTGCAGGAGCAGAAGGTGTCTGAGGATGAGGAGCGCAGGCGTAAACTCCAAGAGGAGCACGAACTGATTATGGATCGGCTGCTGGAGGAGGAGCGCGCGCAGGAAGAGGCGGACAACCGCGTTGTGGTGGTGAAAAGTCGGGTGGATATACTCAAGAAGAAGCGCGAGCTCGCAAAGGCGAAGGGCAACAAGGCTGCTAAGGCACGGACCTGAACGTCTGCACGCTGTGTATCATGATTGTTTGTATATACATCTGCCATTCTATTACATGCTATGCGACAAATGTGTTAGAGGTTCGCTATGACTGCTCAACTTCCTTTTCCTCATCCGTCAGCCCGATCCATTGCAGCCAATCCACGTTGTTCTTGTGCAAGATCATGAGGCCCAGAACGACAGGAAGCCACCACAAAGAGTGCATGAACACGGTCCGTGCGCGGGCATCGCCGCCAAACTTGTTGAACTGCCACGCGGCGCGGACCCAGATGGCGTTCGGCACCATGCTGGTCAGCGCGAACGTCCACGTGGTGAGCCCAGCGAGCGGTACGAGCGCGGAGCAGATGCCGGTGAGGAGGAGCACGTGGCGCAGCGCGACGAGCCTATTCTTGCGCGCGTCAAGCACGGCAAGCATGTGATACCCGCTCTGCGCATACGACGCACGCACGAACTGCGCGAGCGAGTTGAAGTGCGGGAACTGCCACGAGAACATCAGCGCAAACAGCGCCCACGGCGCGAGCGGGTTCTCGAGCATGCTCGGCGCTATACCCTGCGACGACGACGCGAGGAGGAACGGCGGGAGGTATACCGCGATGGGGTGCGACGCGCTCGGGACGAGCGTGCCCCCGACGGCGGCCCAGCCCATCAGCGGCGGCACGGCGCCGACGATCGCGCCGACCCACGTATTCCATATGGAGCGCCGCTTCATCCACGTGTACGGCCCCGCGTAGAGCGCGATGTTCGCAGCGCCCAGCAGCGCCGTCGTCGGGTTACACATCGTCCAGAGGAGCGCAGGGCCCGCGAGACCCGTGGCGGTGGCGAAGGCTGCGGCGTGCGCGGGGCTTAAGGCGCGCCGGACGAGTGCGCGCCCGCGCGTGCGTGACATTTGCGCGTCGAAGGGGACCTCCTGGAGCTGGTTGAGCGTGTTCGCTGACGCGCTGCAGAGTGCTGTACCGAGTGCCGTGGAAAGCAGCACGGGCACGGTCGTGGGGAGTGGGGAAAGCGCGACGCTGGACATGGCGACGAGGACATTGAAGGCGGAGAGGCGCGCCTTGGACAGCTGCGCGTAAATTCCGAGAAGACGGGCTGGGGTGAGGGCCGGAATGGGCCGGTACGAGGCCAGCGGGACAGCCTGAGGTTGTTGTCGGAGAGGCGTGTCCGTTGAATGCGTAGACGGAGGGGGTGGTGGTTCGAGCTCTTGTGTCACTGTCGCATTGTGGAAGAAGAAGGACGAGAAATCAAAGGGTTTCACACCGACAGAGGTGGAATGAAGTCGACTCAGGGCCGAATGGTGTATCCGGTAAGATGAGGACCTATAGACATTTCGTAACAACACCGTTCCAGACAGCATGGAGCACCTGTTCTTGATATCAACATTGTATGTAGTATTCTGCAGGAATGGACTGACCTTCCTTGTTGTCTGCGGTGGATGAGTCGGCTTCCACGGTTGTCGGAGATTGAAAAGGCAGAGTCAACTGAATCTGCCAACAGACAACAACTCCCTTCTCCTACCAACCTCATATACACCCTATTCATACAGCGCGCGGCCCTCCCCTGCTTATTGCGCTTAATTTCTTCCAGAGGCAGATCTCTTACAGCCGTTATCCCACGGCAAGCGTCCCACCATGCCTGGTACACATCTTCTCCCTCCAAACTTGCTCAAACTCTTTGCTCCGCGACCCCCACTTCCATACACACGACCGGTCGACAAGGATATTGGCCGTGTCACCAAAAAAAATGTCGGTGGCGTTGGTTCTCTGCTTACCTTCCTCAAGGAAGGTGCCATGGCAGGCCTCGCAAATGGCAATACCGAAGTAATGGAAGAAGGCGAGGAGCCTAACTTCACTCTTGCAGAAGAGATAAAACGTCAGGTACGACGCGAGGAGCGGAAAAAGAAGAGAGCAGAGGAGTTCCTTAAAGCAAAGGAGTCATGTACGTGTTTTTTCGTTGACCGTCTCTTCCCCTACTAACCGTGCTCATTTGAACTCCAGACAAACCCCAGGAAGACTCGCAAGCAGTGGGTGATCCTTACAAAACTCTCTTCATTTCCCGGCTTGTATGTCTTTGGCTTAGCACGTCCCCTGCACAGAACTGATCACTGCTTCTCACAGCACAAACAAGCAACGGAAAATGACCTCCGCAGAGAATTCGAAATCTATGGCACCATTGAAAGGGTCAGAATCGTAAAAGATCAGAAAGGACGTGGCAGGGGTTATGCGTTCGTCGTTTATGAACGAGAACGAGACATGAAAGGTTATTCAGACCTCGCAATTTTATTTCGTTACTTGGATATTTACTAACACAGCCGACTCACTTCTTGCTCAACTTCTCTAGCTGCGTACAAGGAATCAGATGGCCTACATATTATGGGAAAACGCATCTTGGTCGACGTCGAGCGCGGACGCACTGTACGAGGATGGAAACCCCGCCGTCTTGGAGGTGGTCTCGGAGGCCGTCCCAAACCTGTTGAACCTGCACCCACATTCGCTAGTGGAGGCGCCAGTAGAGGTGGATTCCGAGGCGGCTTTGACCGTGGCCGTGGCGGATTCCGCGGAGGTGGTGGTCGCGGGTTCGGTGGAGGACGTGGAGGAGGATTTGGTGACCGTGGGGGCTTTGGTGACCGTGGTGGTGGAGGTGGATTTCGAGGCGGTGGCGGCGGCTTCAGAGGTAACCGGGACGACTTTGGATCGCCGAGAGGTGGAGGAGGCTACAGGTCGGTATCTGTTGATCGAGTTGGTTTTC
>QFDV01004243.1:0-49639 GCA_003315845.1 Lactarius trivialis
CCGATCTGAGGTTATTGGGGTCTAGACTGTACGAGACAGGAGTAGAGTGTGATTGAAGAAATTGAACCTAAAGTTCGATATCTACTACGGCGCAGCTTATATACATAACGGTCGTGTAATCTAAGCGGCGACTGAAACCTGAAACATGTCTAAGTATAGTAAGGCCAGCCCCGGCCTTGTGCTGTGAGTCACAATGACTCGTACGATATATCTGAAACGCGTCGGAGTCTGAATCCTGAAACGCGTATGAAACAGATCTGAAACAGATCTGAAACGTATAGTAAGACGCCGCTCTGAAACAACACGAGGGCGTCTATGAGTCATAAAGTCTAGACCAACCTAGACCAGTCCGAAGATAACAAGGCGCAATCACATGGTATCTTCAACCCACGTGATACTTTACCACGAGTCCCGAAACCGTCCGTGACACGCGTGGTGTGGGAAGGTGCGACGGCCGGGTGTCAACAATGGCGGCATTAGGACAGCCATCGGGGAAGTTCCATTATAAGAACTGCTGCGTGAGTACCGGGAACGGGGTTTGAGGAGATGGGGGGCACGAGTGGGTCAGAGCGCTAGGGGCGAGTGCAGCAGACTCATGGCAAGCGTTAGGAAAGGTTAACAAACAGTGGAATGGACTTATTATTGTGCCAGAGGGACATTGGAAGTGAAGAACAAGGGGGAAATAGAAGCGATGAAAACACACCGCAGACTCCGTGGATCAAGTGCACCCTAAAACCCGCACTCACACTCTTGCTCGCACTGCCAGTGCAAACCTTGAAGTCGTAGAACGTGAGTTTGGAGGAATCCCAGAAGAGATCAAGGATGTCAGCGCGGATATTTGCCACAGCAGCAGTGCTGTTGTCGCCCGTCTGAGAGATGGCCTATTGGAAGGTCAATTTTATCGAATGTCGAACCCTCAATAGAAATTTTGTACTCAATTGCGCCGAGAACGCTGCTAGATGTCAAGGAAACATTGAGGTGACGGCTTGCGTGACGGTGCAGCACTGTTCGGCGTTCGAACGCGTTCATGACATCCCGGTTGATCCCGAATGGGGAACCAGACTTCCGGCAATGGTATTGAACCGGAACGAGAACTGGATCTGAACCTCACGTTCAGTTCCGGCGTTCACGTTCGAACCGAAGTTCTGCACCAAACTTCGGCAACACTAAGTGCGGATCCAAATGTGCCAAAAGGAAGTTATCTCAGATTCGACATCGCTTGGGGCTACGTGATGCACTCGCTTTCATGCCAAAGCTGAATGCATGGCGCACGCTCCCAGAGGTGCCGCTTTGGGTGTGTGGGGTGGGCACATAAATCCTGCGGTATGTCTAGGCGCACATCACTTTCTCGGATAAGCCTCTGTAGGACAATCTTCAGGGGGCTCCCATGTTCCAAGGCCGTTCACCGACATCCTCGACCAGATCATCGGCGCGTGGCTGCCCATACACCACCTCCCTTACCTCTTGCGAGTCTAATGAGGACACATGATAGCTTTAGTGGAGAGGCAATATATACGATACGAGTGAGATGATAGATACAGGGCAAAAATATGTACGAAGGAGGGTCGGGTGAAATGACAATGAGAACCGAGATCATACTATTACCGGCGACGCAGAGCAGTTTCAGCCTTCGCTTTCTCCTTCTCCCTCAGCAATGCTGCACGGGCACTTGGAGGCCGGGTGGGTGGTGCGGGTTTTGACGTGGGGCGAGTCTTCTCGGCTTGCACGCGCGTGCCGGGGGACGCTTGGGGGGACGGTGATGTCTCCTCGTCCTCGTCCTCGTCCTCATCCTCGTCGTCCCCATCTTGGTGGCCTTCATCATTGACACCGGCAGCACCAGAGGTTGCACCTCCCGCCCTCTGCAAACGCACGGACGTCTGCTGGTCATCAGGGCTGAGGTTGCGAGCCCGAGAATCTGCTCGTGGAGCACCTAAACACAGTAGCACCGTCATCGTCAGTACAAAAACACTTCTGGGGTTTGTCAATGAAGAATGATGGACGCACTGCCTGAATCCACAAGTAGGTTCACCTCCTCGGCATCGCTCTCATCATCATCGCCCGAGTGTGCGACGAACTCATCTTGGGTGGCATGGGACTCGGATTCGGCGATGGGCTCAGGTGTTGCGGTGTTGGATTTTTCCCGGGCCATGGAGGCACGCGTGCGTCGTGATGACGGCTTTGCCTTTGCTTGTGAAGTGGTGAGTCGAGGTGTAGGAGTAGGTTCCAGGCGCGAACGTGCGCGGGTTCGGTGCTCAACAGGGGGAGATGCTTCTGGAGGGTCGAACTGTTCATCGGCTGGTGGAGAACCACATTCTTGCTTCTGTGACGCAACATTAGTTCCATTCAGTGAAAGGACATACAAAAAAAATGGGAAGATGGGTAACTGACCTCAGGCTGCTCTTCCTCCTCCTCCTCCTCCTCCTCCTCATCCAGAATGAAATCCTCACCGTGTTTCCCAAATCTCCTGGACATGTATTGCCCCTTCCCATCAGGAGCTGGGGGATTGTCCTCAACAATTTCGTCGATCCTTTCATCCATGCGAACACGATTCTTGCGATATCGCTCACGCCAGGCATCCTTGGTGTGACGTTGAGCCCAAGTATATTGCCCAAACTGATCGGCCTGAAAGAGGGAAGAAAGATAAGCATATAAGAAATAGATCAAAATTGTACTCACACGACGCATCAGATCAGAGTATATAAAATGGCCTGATCTGCCACCTTCACCCTTCTCAGGCAAGACTTCGGCAATATACTGACATAAAGCCTCATCCTCGTCCTCAGTGAACTCAATCCGCCTACAATAGTCAACAGATCATAAGAGCATGGATACATATCATGGAATACTTTCCGTGCTCCTGGTATACGTCCAGGCACCCCTTTCTGGAGAATAGGGGTGAGCACAAACCGATTTGCTCTCACACACCCATCTACAAATCCTGACATGCGCACGTGAGTCTTCCTTGAGGCCGCATATCTATCTTTCAAGGATAGATAGGTGTCCCGGCTTCTTGTGAGTACTACATCAG
This sequence comes from Lactarius trivialis, assembly GCA_003315845.1. Taxonomy (NCBI): domain Eukaryota; kingdom Fungi; phylum Basidiomycota; class Agaricomycetes; order Russulales; family Russulaceae; genus Lactarius; species Lactarius trivialis. The sequence goes on from QFDV01004243.1 coordinate 3,029, forward strand.
CCGAGTCTTCATCGTCGGTGATTTGACCACCATGCTCCTAGCGGAAGATAGTCAGAAGACATTGTGAGAGGTAAACAGGAAACTTACAGCAATACAATCTACGCAGTTTGGGTTCTCAAACCCATGAAGGTGAAACCGCACAGGTTTACCATCAGGGAGAGAGAAGAGCCGTCCAATGGCATCACGGTCCATTGATGGAGCCTGAAGTCAATCAACAATGACCAAAGATTGAAGACCTGTCTTACCTGTGACTCCCCACTGTGTTCTGTTGGGTCACCACTCGTAGCGCGAGCATAGGCAGCCATGTGAAATGAATTGATGTCACAATCCACGTGTTACTGTGACACTCGCGATGTGGCGCTTCAGGCGTACAAGATAAGGCTTCGATCAAGGCTTCGATATATAGCAATCAAGCAAGCAGAGTCAAAGTGGGACGCGAAAAAGACAGCCGGTCCGTGAGAGAGGCGACTGCAATTAGTGAGCAAGGCAGAGGCGAGTTGATTGAGGAGAACGGGAGCTTGAACGGGAGTGACGGGGCTGAGGCTAGCCCGAAGCGAGGGAGGGCGAATGGAGAGTGAGACTCGGAGCTGAATGACTTGAAGCCGAGGGTACGTTGAGGGGCAAGGCGGAGCTACGGCGCCGAGAAAACGTCAGGAGTGAGCACGGATGAGCACGGAGGGCAACTGGAGAGCACGGAGGCGACTTGCTGAGGTAACCCGGGCCCAGATATAATTTGTGCGTGTTTGCGATCCTCCATGCTAAAGTTACATTTCGGACTACCTCGTCTATCGTTTATGTGTGCTAACTTCACGCGGGAACATGCGTCGGACCCCCTGTCGCAACGAACGAAGGCGGCGGAAAATTGCCTCAGTACGCCTCCTTGTGCTCCGTCCCGCGGCTCGCCATCCAAGTCTCAGGGCCCTTCACGTATCGCATTTAAGCTTACAAGAAGGCAATAGGTCAATGCACTCACTTCTCGATTCTTAATCCGCTGATTCTGAATGCGTCGCCGGAACCATTCTCCAGCCGTGGCACCCGTTGCGTACCGACCCTCCGGGGCTCGCGCTGCCGCCTCTGCAATCAGTGTACTTTCTTTTGTCAGAGCCGCGAGGGAAACCAAATATCCTGGGCGAGTGAAGAATACTAGTGACCAACGATCAAACGAAGCTTGGGCTTTAGGAGGAGGTCTGCGGATGAGAGACGAGATCAGGTTTTGGGGCTGCTGGCAAATGGCGACTTACACGACTCGGTGAAGATTCGAGCGCAAGATGCCTGCGCTGAAGATTGCCATCGCGTCGCCGAGGTTGCAAATAGCATGCCCGGGCATTGGCTGAAAAGGTAAGCCTACCGCCGTGAGAACCTGGATCGAATGCGTCATTGACCTACCTTGACATACTTCCACTCTTCCGTGCCAGGAGGCAGCACCTGAAGGCCGCCCAGCCGGTTATGCAAGAACGACTGTCGCACCCGCGTAAGCGGACCCCCATCCCTAAATCGGCAGCTGGGTCCATCCACGTACGAACGATCCAAAGTCCGTGTGAGCCCCAATTGCTGCTCTATCTGGAGGCTCAGGTGTCGATGCTGGCGTTTTTTTGATGCATCGAGCCTCACTTCCGCTGTGCACCTCTGGAGCGTGCAGCTTGGCTAGGGACCCCGGTGGTAGCCCAAGGCGATCGTTGAGGACGTCCATGAGTGTCTGGTTGACCTCCATGCTTTTACGCACGAACGGACGCACGGCACTATCCATGCGCTCTTCTACAGTAGGAGGATACCTGCGGTGCACCATAGCCGGGAACGCCAAAGCGTCGTCCTTGGAAATGTTGATGAACTCGACCGAGTCGAGCGCACCACCAGCGTCTGTCGCATTCGCACCGGCGAACTTATACCTGCAGACGTTGAGCCTCTTCGGTAAGAAGTGGGGTTTTATGGGAGATCGATATACCCGAATGAACTGCCTGCATCGCCCTGCTCGAACCTCATTTTCTCCTCAAGAGGTAGCGCCATGGTGTGTGCACCCATCTCGAGCATCGCATCGACCTCGGCGTTGGTACCGTGGTTCTTCAGACTATGTGCAGGGGGTGGGAATCAGGCTAGGTTGGTAAAACTATGAGTGAGTCTGGCGGCTACTGACTACCAGAACCCCAGTTCAGTGGCAGCTTGCCAGAGACGGTCTATTTCGTGCTCATCTCCGGCTTGTAAGAGCGCGTAGTCGATAACAAGAAGCGGAACAGTCGGCACATCATCTGGGAACGGAGGCAGGGCAGCGTTACGCATGCTAGTGGGCTAGGAGAGGCGTATGGAGCCCCGGGCTCTTTTATATATACTGTGTAGTTCTCACGCAAGGTGACTCCATTCAATGGCATCATTCGTAGAGGGCTTCGAAGTTGATGGCGGTAAATGTCTTCGACACACATTCTAGACTGCGAATATTCCTTTCGGATACCTAGCTGAGCACTCAAACTCAAGCGAGATCAACATGTTCTCGGGTACATGCAACGTACTGACACTCTTATCTCCGAGCTGAAAACAGTTCTGTCCAATTCGGTCCCCAATCTGATTATCTGTAGAAAACCGGATCATGCCTAGATCATATTAGCGAGCAACTGGTTTCTTGTTTTCCTTCCTTGTCAGGCCTGTCACGACCTGTCCTGTGAGCGGCCAATGCCTTCTTTACCTTTTATTCAATCAAACTTCCCTGTGGTCTCCCTACCACAGCTCGTCACCACATCGTCCCAGACATGGGTCTGAGTCTGAACCGCCCGGTGTCCGCGGTCGGAAACTCGGGGAAGTTGACTTTACATGTACCATATCTGCGGAGAGGTACAAAGGTTTCCGCCTTTCGGGCAGAGTGAGCATTTAAAGCGGCCAGGGACTCGGAATCTCTGGCCTAGATCAGATGGCTAGACCCGACTCGGTGGTAGCACGAGTTTCGGCTAGTGTGTGATCAGAGATTCTTTCCGTGATGGCATTGAAAAGCCCTTCCTCGACCACCTCCCTCTGCACCGCTCTTTTTCAACCATGTCCTCCTCCACGACCCTCACGAACCACTCCGCTCCTCCGAACATGAAATCTGATATCCCGCCGTCCGTGTTCACCCTCCGTCACACCGCGCAGTTGGAGGCGCTCTACACCATCATCAGGGATAAGAACACGTCGCGGGGCGACTTCATCTTCTATTCAGACCGTATCATCCGCCTCCTCGTCGAGGAAGGTCTGAACTATTTGCCCGTGGTGCCCAAGGTGGTCGAGACGCCCACTGTACGCACCGCCGCACGTATCGCGGAACCCACGTCCCCCGTTCTGACAAAACGCAGGGTGCCAAATATGAGGGCGTCCGTTTCGAGGGAAAAATTTGCGGCGTGTCCATCTTGCGTGCGGGAGAGGTGCGCTTACCCAAATAATATCATATATGCTCATTAACTTTTTCGCGTTCAGGCTATGGAACAAGGTCTGAGAGAGGTCTGCCGTAGCGTGCGCATCGGAAAGATTCTGATTCAGAGGGTGAGCGCGGTCTCACACGTGCCACGTTTGTCTAACCGCCGTCAAGGATGAGGAGACGACGCGCCCCAAACTCTTCTACTCCAAGGTATGTCGCCCCATCGAAGCGTTCTGAAACAATTGAGCGATTGAGTAATGCATCTACACAGCTACCTCAAGATATAGCACAGCGCTATGTGCTTCTTCTTGACCCAATGCTTGGTACGCCCCTTGTCAATTTTAGTGATTTGTGGGCGAGAACTCAGGCACAATGTCAGCCACTGGTGGATCGGCTATGAAGGCCGTTGAGGTAATCATGGAGCATGGCGTTCCTGAGGACCGCATAATCTTCATCAACCTGGTGCGTGTCCCTTTTCGATGGGCCCTGAGAGATGTCGAATTTCGGAGGGGTGCAGGTCTCGTCGCCTGAAGGGTTGAGAACATTCGCAACGCGCTACCCATCCCTAAAAGTCGTACGTCATTTTCTGGCGCCGCCTCCACCACGTTGGTCTTCACTGGCGAGACGTCTAGGTTACTGGGTGGATCGACGAGGGTCTCAACGACCGAGCGTACATCGTGCCGGGGCTGGGGGACTTTGGCGAACGGAGGTACGCTTGCCTTCGGTACAGGACACCACCAGGACTAACGTACCCTTCAGGTATTGTGCATGATACATTACGTGTGTTTTCGCGTATCTGCCTGGTTTTCAAAACGGACTATGAAAACAAATCTCGTCTTTCGTCCTTCGGTTGTTGGGCTCGCCAGAGTTGGCGAAATGCTCCCCGGCACAAGGGCTCACACTTTATTATATGGACGTAATGCTCATGCATACAAAAAAGACACTCATATGAACGAGATAAATTCGGCAGTGCCGTGCCTTTTTTTTTTGGCCTCTTCACGCATAAACTGCAACTTGGTTTCTCGATAGCCAAGGTGAGTGGGCCCCGAGCGAACTGTGCAGTGGGCATCCAATGTGCAATTCGTTGGGGTCATAAGCCTCGACTGAGCGCCTACTTTACGGATGATAAGCTTGTGAGGATGGTTACATTCTGAAAAGCTCCATTCGGCAATCGGCGGTGCGAAGAGGACGGCCCAAAGATGACCCGTACTGTAGAAGATCGACGTGCGCGCGTTGAGTGGAAGAGCGATGTCCGAATCGAATGGTTGGCTCTGGCAAGCTCCGGCTCGACCTCCTGATCTCCGTGCTGTAATGCAAACCTAGCCTGGCTTCTGGCTTCGACACTCTGCATGGCCGAAACCAGCATACATCTGGGCTCGGAGGGAGGCCATAACACCTCTTGCTCAGTTCAAGTTGGCACCTAGAAAGAAATCTACCTTCCGTCTTTTACTACTAGTAATTCAACTGGGGCCAACTGATTGGATAGATGAGATCATTGTCTTTTTCGATGGGGTCCCGTAAATCTCTCCCCGTGCTGACCTGCCTACCCACGTACAAGCCCATATAACTTGGCCTCCTCAGTCTTCTTTCCTCCACCACCCCAAATCACCTCATTCACACAGCATCTCACTCCTATGTGGGAGCCACGTCTTCGTCCCTCCCAGTTACATATGGGCGGTAAAAACATATCGGTCAGAAGACTAGGACGCACACCGAACATAGACGATTCTCACCCACCTTACTGTGTGACCCCTGCGCCCTCATCGGCAGCCGAGCACACATGGCCATCATCTGACCATGTGGGCGCCGCTGTCGATGAGGGCGTGGAGTTCACTGAAACGTCAACCGAAGCGAAGTTAATAACCACTTACAGATGAAGTGTCTTCCCTTCAGTGAGGGGAGCTCACTGAGGGCAGGCTGATGCTTCTTTCCCCCTCCAGCTGGAGTAGTCCGCGCCTCAGTCCGGAAACCCATCCTAGCAAGCAAGATTGATTTGAAACATTGGTTCGTGGTCGTTGTATTGAGAATTTGGTCACTTAAAGCTTCCATGCTCGCGTCACTCAACTCGGGGGTATGGGAAAAATACCAGTTTGCCTGAGATTTGCTCCTAAGCATAAATATGGGAACGTACACTAGACATTGTCCCAAATTATTATAGTAGATAGTCTCTGTCCGTCGAGTGGTTACTCTAACGATCAATGTCCGGTGTTTACAAAGAGAGTAAAGTTTAAAAAAGTCCTTGGAATGAATGTACAAATACGTAATAGTCCTATCGGTCCTATGAAACCTTTAAGTTGAGAACCTTCAAGTTGAGAGTGAACCGCCAAAGAAAACTACGATGCGTTGCGTCAAATCAAAGGTCATTTCGACATCAGTTAGACACTTACAATACTGTGCGGTATACTTGACCGTGATTACGGGCGATCCGGGCGCACACTACAAGGCCAATATTAGTTGCGCGTCATTGTCGCAGACCGGGGGAAAATGCTCACCGATGAAGGCGGCTGTCCCGCGTGTGTAAATACGCGAAAGATTGTGTTTGCGAGTTCGCCCTCCACGCCCTTCAGCTCCACCCAGTCGATGTCAGTAGGGCCAGTTGGTGCTGGGATATCTCCGACTTTGGTTGCGACAACGAAGGCCTCCGCATTGCCCTTAGTCGGCCCGCTAGATGTAAAGTCCCATTTGGGGCTCAGAGTGCCGTTAGAATTTCCGATGAAGTAATATTGGCCAATAACGTCAATGTCAAACTCGCTGCTGAGTATAGCGGCCAGTTCGAGGTCGTAGGGGTTGTTGCTTGGATAATCCAACCAGATCTTGAACACGTCATCTTGGATTAGATGGAATGCGGGTGTACCGTAGAAACGGGATATGTCATACATCTGGGCAACGGTCCCGACAGATCTATGCAACGTCGTCATCGTCATGAACAAACTACAGATAACCATGACCTACGTGTAATTTCCCGAGTCCGTACAGGAATAGTTCTGATTTCCGACGCCCATCGCGAGATAGTTTAGCGCGGTATTTGGAACAACAAGCTGCGTCTGGTTGCTGGGAACCCACAGAGCAGAACCAGGAACGTTAAGTCGTTTCTGGTGAGGTGCGGCAAAGCCTGTTGTAGCGAGGAGAAGCGAAAGAAGTGGCAGAGCGAGAATCATGATCACAAGAGTGCAGAGGAAGTGGGTTGAGTGAGGTTGAGGAGGTCCTTTTGTCGTCGTTTTATAGAAAGTATTAGAAACAATCGAGGTCGGCTACTCAGCATATTGTAGTGGGTCATATCTGTCTTGATCAGTCATCAAGTAAGGGATGGCACAGCTGTGGTTTTCCTGTACAGCTTGAAACTCCTCGCTCGGGGACTCCGGAGATCATTCTGCAGTGCTGCCATGATGCACTGATCAGTTTCCCTCTGCGTTCTTAGAAAACAGGAGTTACAGTGCTGGCAGGTCAGAGATCGATATTCTCACCTAAATGCGGGACGGCGTCTTGTGATAAGCCTTTGATAAGTCGGCTATGGACGCCCAGAATCTGACACGCTCTGGGGCTGTAATTTTGGTTAACAAAAAGCCCTCACGCTCGATGATGACACGCCGCCAGCTCCATTAGACACGGCTCGCAGCCAACAGCGCGAGCGCTCGTCCACCGTCTGCTCGACCCGGCACCTTGCCATCGTCCTCAATAGGTCGCGAAAGATCGTGACGCAGCGCGAGCGTGTGCTCAACGCACCAGGAATGGTCGACGGCTTTTACCTCGCATTTTCCGCAAACACCTGTATCTGTAAGGCAGACACGTGGTGCTAGTAGGCGAGGTACCCGAAGGCAGTCACGTCTCAAACTCAGTAAGGGTCAAACACGACGGCGCATTCCCCGAGATAGGCATTGGCACTGGAGAGGTTGAGGAGAGGTCGAGGAGCGGCGTCCGAGCCGCACTTGGCAGGACGGGCACACTACGGGCACGGGCACGGGCACGGACACGGACATGGACACGAACACGGACATACTCTGAGTTCGGCATGCGATGGGAGTATGCATCACGACGTGCGCATCGCCGTCCTTTGGCGTCAGAATGAACCCCACTCATCTGAAGGAAAAAAACAGGTGCTAGAGCCTGGTGGCTGGGCGAGCGCGAGATGTTGAGCAGTGATCGAGCAAGAAGATCAGTAACTTGATCCGTGAAACAAAGTGCGAATTAGGTCGCCTGTGGCCGCGAATTGAGGAGAGCATGATGAAGATGCAGGTGTGTGCCGGAGAAAAGTGTGAAACGACGGTCGGACCAGACGGAGTTCGAAGATCACGCGGCTTGGACAAAGACTGGCACAGCCCTGGTAGTATACCTGTACATCTCGCTCGGGGACCTCGGACATATTGGGCGACTCTGCAGTGCGTACCCTTTACCGAACAAACTTGGTTATGTTAGGCTTCCGCAGTGGTCACCGGTCACCAATCATCGCTCCATCGCATTTGAGATGATCGATGAGCGGGTGATGTGTCTCATCACTACTCACCAGAATATACCCGACTAACAATTACTGTAGGCAATCATGGTCTTGCATTGTGGTCAGTGTCTGAGTCTGGCTCTTCTGAGTTAGACATATCAAGCATGACTTGGCTCAAAATCTACCTCCCTGGGAGCATTTCGTTGGCAGCGCTACGGTGCCTCTGCACACAGATTGGGAACTAGCCACAACTTGGACTCTGATTATGCGCTGACATTTTTATCACGAGGTGCTTCAAGTTGCCTACTTAAACTCCTTTGTAGGCCATACCCGATAGCTTTACATCAAAACAATATTGATTTGCGGGGTAAGTACACCGCAATACCCGATACTGGTGTCATTTTGCGGTGTCCGTACTGTAAATATACGGCCGGCCACCTGGAGCTGAGGTGTACCAACAAGTAAACGAATACTTCCCCAACTACTGAGCTGTTGTAGCGATGAACCATGTATTTTGGCTGTCTCACTTTTTTTACGTGAATTCTGGGGTTTTCCATCTTCCTGGCCTCAAGTAAAAAGGGGCCTCGCCGCTCGGCAAGTTGCTCTCAAAGAAGAACCACAGTAATATTGGTGCGTGAAATCAGCACGTAACTTTTGTTTCATTCATTTGAAGCATATAATTGTAACTTGGAGGTGGAAACCAGAAATCGTGCATTTGGATCATTTTAAGTCTAACCCGATAGTCTCTGATTGATACAGTAACCGATTCAATTTGAGGCGGAAGGATATCGGTTACTGTAAGAGAGAGTCGACTGTATACACAATACTACAGCGCTTCCAGTGGGCCATCATAGTTTAGGAAGTACCTCGAGTTTGGGCGTGGTTTTTTCCAAATTGGACCAGCGTAAATGCACGCCCCAGACTGCCCCAGAATCAGTCTTACTACTATACCGAGGGCCGAACGTTTTCCGCTTTCGGCCATGTTCGATAAACCCGAGAAGAGCTTCTGTGGGTGATTTCTTGCGATACTCCAAAGACTTGTCCCAGCGTCTCTTTGTCCCAATGGCGCTTCTCTACGTCGTTGATTACTCGTTGGTTGCCCACGTCTGTGAGCGCGTGACACAGATTAGGTCGAAACCTTGTGTACAAGTATTGGTTTCTGGTATCATGTGGCGTCGCCTTGTTGTCGTGCCCGTAATAATACGTTCTGACGAGCTCATAGCGCTCATAGCTTGAAGAACCCCGACGTAGGAGGATATATTGTTTGAGCTAGGTGCACAGATTATAGAGATTCCGCTCGAGAAGAAGTACGAGCAGGGCGACACCGGTAATTCCGGTGTTCGGTTGGAGTGCTTTTATTAGGTCCGGCTACCGCGACCCGCGTATGATAAGTAGTCTGCAGGATGGCTTACGCGTCCTCGTGACGCTGTCCCATTAGAGCCGCTATCAGACCAGAGTGCTCTGATTGCAGACCGGGGTTTCGAAGGCACCTGAGATCTAGAGAACACTCCGAAGTGAGGACGTTGGTTCCAGCGACGCGTCGGGAATGTGGAGGACCAAGAACAGATGCTTTCAATGGAGAACCCCATAAGTATGTATACGGCGCCTGGGGGAACAGCAGTACATCTGAGAGTGATGAAGAGACCCGATCATGACAAGGTCTGTTAGTCAAGATATCGACGTCAGCAGTGAGATCTAGTAGCCGCGTGGGAGAATATCTATTAAAGACTTGAACGAATTTTACTTTGAACACCCTGACCTTGACCTTGACCTTGACCACTCGTTTTTGCTACTGACATTGATATATTTCTCCATGTCATCTGATCATTCATCATCCCCCGTCTCCTCTTCCTCTCTCAGGCGTAGGCATTCTGGCTCAGCTACAACTCTTCCACCTGCTCTTGCAACACTGCGGAACAGTGTCTCTACCCCTCATGACCACCCCCCACGACCAAAATCTACCCCCGCGGATGAGCGCGAGCGATCACCCCCACGAAAGCGCATGCACGAGGGGAGCAGCAATTCGAGTGACACCTCAGATGATGAGGTAATGGCGTCGCCTGTGCCTCTGCGCCCACCTCGCAGAGGACACGAAAATATCGATGAGGATCCGGGGGTTGCGCCGAGGCCAACACGGCCGTTACCATCCGCCCGTCCACGAGGCTTGCCTAGCTCGAATCCATCGATGCTCCCCGTCCAAGCACACGTTCCTCGCGGGCCTGCTGCCGTGAACGGCCGTCGCCGTTTATTTGTCGTGCTCGAGCAGGCGTGCCTCGAAGCGTACAAGGTCAGTAGTACCGTAAAGTCGCGTAACGGGCGCGAAGGCGAGGCAAAATACACGCTCCTTAACTGCGACGACCATCAAGGCATCCTCGCAAAGACCGGTCGTGATATCGCAGATGCCCGGCCTGACATCACGCATCAATGTCTCTTGACATTACTCGACTCGCCGCTGAACAAGGCAGGTCGACTGCAAGTTTACATACACACCGCAAAAGGCACCCTAATTGAGGTGAACCCCCACGTGCGAATTCCTCGTACGTTTAAGCGGTTTAGCGGGCTCATGGGTTCGTAGATAATCTTTACGTCTACTCTTCCTGGTTCTCTGCTGATGTACCCTCTATTTTGCAGTGCAATTGCTACACAAACTATCCATCCGGGGTGTTAACGGTCCGGAGAAGCTTCTCAAGGTCATTAAGGTATCTTCCATTTCGCAGCTTGGTCCGATCTGAATGGACTTGACGTCGTTCATCAGAACCCTATTTCCGACCATCTCCCCGTAAATACACACAAGATCAGTATGTACTTATTCGGATAATCGTTTGACGTCTTTGCTCATACGATTGTCGGGAAGCTCTATCGGGTGACTCAGAGACCGTGCGGCTGTCCCGATACTTGCCTACAGTTCCAGAGACGCACCACCTCGCGGTGTTTGTTGGTGCGATGGCTCGTGGAAGAGACGACTTTGCGGATCACATCGTTGATGAGAAGATCGGCATCAGCGACTACCCGCTCAGCGCCAGCGTAGCATGTGGAAAGGTGAGGATGGTTCGCCGTATTATCTCCATGGATCGCGCAAATGACTGTTCCGCAGTTTTGCTGTGCTCTCGAAGAGCTCTGGGACATCGTCTGAACTTTCGCATTGGTCATCAAGACATTCTTTCCCTCCACCTTCTTTTGTTCCGTCACACGTGTAGCATTATCATATCCCAAAATTTGAAGACGAGGTCCAGATCCAGTGTTGTTCGTCTTCGAAACTTTGCGGGGCCGGCGCCTCAGCACCCTTTTTTTACAGTATGCAAAGACAGCCTTGGATTTTGAGCATCCGTGCATTTCAACCTGCGCATATATATTTATTAACTTGTTTTTATCGACGCTCTCCATCGCAGGACACGCAATATCATTTCCACCCCCTTTCTTTTCGCTCCATTGCTACGACGACGTGCTTGTGTATGATTTGTGCACTGGCACCCCTCTGACGTCTGTAATATTGGTACAGTACGATGTTACGCCGCGACCCGTCCCATTTATGCTCGTGCAGCAATGCAACTCAACTTGCCGCTGTATCGAGCTGTTGTAACAAATATAAAAATGACTGAGACTGACCAAATGGGGAGAAATCAGCTTTTATCGTGTGGTTACTGAGAGTCGTATCCACAAGGCAACACAAAACAAAACAAGCAACTCCCGTCCGTTACTGCCGAAGTATTGAGCAAAAAGACGGAGAATTTAACTTTATCGATCTGCAGCGCAAATCCACTCTCACACGCGTTCCACCATGTCTGCTCCAGCTCCAACTCCAGCAAGCGCATCTCCGCTCCCAGAAGGCATCACCGACCCAAATTACTTGCCACCGCCTGGCCGTCTTGGAAACCTCACCGTACCGCAGCAACACGCACTCGACATCATCCGGAAAGAGCTGCAGGACGAGGGTGCGTTCGTCCCAGAGCGCTTGGACGATGCTGCTCTCCTTAGGTCAGTGCCAATATCTCATCCTTCTTCTTCTCTGCTATACCCTGATGCCTTTTTCTCCTTTCTTTCTCTCCTTTCTCCTTCCCATCCATCGATTCCAACTCTCACTCTTTCTTGGTGGGGGGTCACTCTGCATAGGTTCCTGCGCGCGCGCAGGTTCGATGTGCCCAAAGCCAAGGAGATGCTCTTGTCGGCCGAGCAGTGGCGAAAAGAAATCAAGCTCGACGAACTCGTGGAGTGCGTGCTGCCGCGTAGATCTCGCCGCGTAATAATCTGTTGACCGCGCAATTCGCGCTGAAACCCCCTACTTCTTCTTTTCACAGAACTTTCGAATTTAAGGAGAGGGAAGAGGTGAACAAGTATTATCCCCAATATTACCACAAGAACGACAAAGTAAATACTTGTTCCACTCCCCGCTTGTAGCAAAAGACTGATCCGATCGGCCCCCCTTTTATCCCTTTTCTTTTTTTAGGACGGACGACCGGTTTACATTGAGCAACTCGGAAAGCTGGACATCAAGGCGCTGTACGCGATCACATCGCAGGATCGGCTGCTGAAGCGGCTGATCTGCGAGTACGAGCGGTCTACACGCACGCGCATGCCCGCGTCGGCAATCGCAGCGGGGCACCCCGTCGAGACGTTCTGCACGATCCTGGACCTGCAGGGCGTGTCCCTGTCCAACTTTTACCGCGTCAAGGACTACGTCCTCGAGGCGTCCAAGATCGGCCAAGACCGCTACCCAGAGATCATGGGCAAGTTCTACATCATCAATGCGCCCTGGGCGTTCAGCGCCGTCTGGTCCTTGATCAAGCCCTGGCTCGACGAGGTCACAGTCAGCAAGATCGACATCGTAGGCGGCGCGTACAAAGAGAAGCTCCTCGCGCAGATCCCCGCGGAGAACTTGCCCAAGGACTTTGGCGGGACGTGCGAGTGCCCCGGCGGGTGTAGCATGAGCGATGCGGGTCCCTGGAGGAACGAGAAGGAAGCGGAGAAATCGGAAGAACCCGCTGCACCCGCGTAGTGGATCTATCGTACAGAGCCTAATCCATAGCATCCCACACAGTTTCCTTCTGTTTCTTTTCTTTTTTTTTTTTCATTTGTCTGGTGTCGTGAAAGGACAGGAGAGAAGGGGAGTGGGTTTGCTTGCATCCCTTCCCACTTAGAAATCTAGCTACAACTAAACGTCGAAATACCCCCCTTATGCGTCAAAGTGAAGACGTTCGCAAGGAACTATAGCAAGAGTGAGGGTACTACAATTGGACATATAGGTTTTTTACTTTTTCTTCTCTTCCGTCGTTTCGGGATTATCCATGCTCATCTCGATGGCCCGCGCAATCATCTCTTCTTCAGTCAATTCTTCCTCACCGCCGCCCTCGGTCATTTCGACGTCGACGGCACGACCCTCAGAGAGTGCAAGCGCTTGCTGTAAGAGCGCCTCTTCGTCGTCATCCGCAGCGGGCGCTGGTTGAGAGGCCTGCGTTGGCGCGCCGTCAGATTCTGTAGTCGCTGGCGCAGCCGCAGCCGCAGCCGCAGCAGGTGGTGGTGGTGGAGGGTTGGAAGCTGCTTGGCGCGCTGCCTCCTCTTCCATAGACATCCGCAGGGCCTGTCACGAAAGAGCACTTGTTGTCAGGGATTACGATAACAAGAAGGACAGCGGTACGCACCATGGCGAGCTCAGGATCGAGGCTCGGGTCGACGCCAAATTCGAATTGCGAGGCGCCGCCGCTCCCGCCGGCACCGGCACCACCGGGCACTGCGAGCTCGTCTGGGATGCCACGGTCGCCGGCCAGGATCGGAGAGTCGAGGATGGCAGAGGAGAGGAGGTGCGGGCCGGGAGGCACTGCGAGGTAATGTCTATACGTGAGGCCGGTTCGGTCAGAAAAAAAAAGCGGGACAGGGACAGGGCGAACGCACGAGTTATCGGACGAGGAAGCGGCTTCGACAAACGCGCGGAGGATGCTGTGACCGTCCTCGCCGGCCTCTTCGATGCCGTCGCCAAACGCGATTAGGTCGAGCGCGACGTTGTTTTTCTTGAGTTTCTTGGCGAGACGGATCAAGGCGCGCTCGGCGTCTGGAGACGTATCCTCTAGCGGTGAGCCGACGAAGACGACCACGCGCTGGCGGAGGTTCTTGTTCTGCCGGTGCTTGAGTGCAAGCTGCGCGATCGCGATCGCTGTGGGGATGGAGGCGGTGCGCCCGAGGTTGGTGGATGTGACGTGCACGGCGGTGAGGATCTGGCCGATCTCTTTGGTGTGTGTGACGAGCACTTCTGGGCTAATTAATGTTAGAATGGATTGTGATTGAGATACAGCGAGGCGCACCCCTTGTTAGCCATCGTCATGACGCCAACTGTGTTCTCTGGATTCGACTCGATCTTTGTTGAGAACACGGTCTTGACGGCATCACCAAGGGCTTCGAAACGTGATGGCTGATAATCTCCATTTCTCATGTACTCTGAGTTGTCAAGTATGAGCATCGTAGCCTCGAGAGGCATGTTGAGGTCGAGGTCGAGGTCGATGTCAAAGGTCGTGAACGCGTCAGCTCTATTACACCACGTGATGATGATCAAGCGCCCTTAAGAATATCCAATCTACGGTTCCCATGCACAGCGTACCACTCTCCTCCTACCAGCATGTCCTCGTCCTCTTATCGTCGTTTTATGAGACATGAAGAGGTACGTTGCCTTTTCTCTTCCTAGTGCCAATCTCAATGTCACTCACTATTGCTAGGACATTGACCGTTTGCCTTATGGCATGATACGGACCGGCTACGATGCTGACACACGACAGTATACGTTCCACGATAACACGACCGGCGTCCAGTATATCAGTGCGCCGGGGGAGAGATACGGTACTCTCCTCCCAGAGGCCACCGCCAACTATGTAAAACCGAAACGCGGCGCTGGTCGCAGAGCCACTTGTACGTATTTCCTCTACGTCGATGCCATCAACCGCCTCACACGCTGCGAACAGTGCAAGCGTACGACCGTCCGGTTCTCTTCGCCGACGACCTCGTCCAGGATCCACGACCTGCGTCCCGCTCTCCGTCCCGCGGTCACAAAAGTGCCCCGTCGACCCCCACCAGCCGTGCACCGACGCCATCATCCCCGCACTCAAGTTCCACTCGCAAACCCGTGCGCAGCGCGACTTTTGCGGACATCCTGCCCGCCCACCTCATCGACAGAGCGTCGCCCGTCGAGCCAAACCAATCACGGCCGCGGCCGTCATCAAAGTCACCCGTCGTAGTAGACGAGAAGGGGCATCGCAATCGGCCACATGTGACGCCTGAGAAGAGGATCGTGCCCGTCTCGCGCCAGTATCCCGGGGAGAAGAAGAGTCCCCGTGATGCGCTGCGCTCGACCGCCCGTGTGTTGGGTCGCTCGATGACATCGGTCAGGGGCCCCCGCTCACACGAACGCGACGATCACGACGGGTACGTCCTCGTGTGAACAGCGCTGGGACTATCTTCCACGCACTTCGATCTGCACATTTGTCCTTGGATACTGATCGGATGATACCGCTTTCGTCCCGAATGTTGATCTCTATGCTTGTTGTACTGTACAGTTTGTCCTTATCGGATTTTCATTTCGAATACTATCTATCTTTTACCTAGTAGTGAGGCGCAAAGAGGCTTGATACTGTGATGGGCATGGTGCGGCGTGTCTTCCATCGTTATCGACGGGGCAGTGTGAATTCATTCGCCCGAAGCTCCTGCATGCACAAAGCCCTTGCCTTGCCCTTGCCCTTGCCCTACCTTCCATGATATAGAATGCCCAAACCCGCAACCCCGACTCTCGTAAACCATAAAGCATCTGTCCATAAAGCATCTGTGGGGCTCCCAGCAAGACAAGAAAGATGGACGCAACGACCACACGCCAGCAGCGGACATACGACACGCCAAGACTTACTACGAGCGCCATCAACAAAGTGCGTCAGGCGCCATCAAAAATAATAAAGTGATTGACACAAGGCACAGACGAAAGTAGACTGGGATAAGGACAAGGACACCGCCCCATCGCCGGATCCCGCCGCGCTCCGTGCACGCCTGAAACATCGCGCCGCGGCCCCTGGCACCACCCCCACATACGACAGAGTGCTCGACACCGCGCGGCAGCTCGCCGAGCTCGAGCGGCTGCGCGCCCAAGACGCGGCGTACATCCGGCTACTCGAGCAGGGACGCGCAACGCTCGTGCGCGACGCACACGCCGGGGCGCGCGAGCGCGCCACCGCGTCTGCCTCCGCCGTTGCGCACGAAGAGCAACTGCAGTTGCAGCTGCAGTGCAGAAAGGCAGACGAGGCGGAACGGGCTGTGAAGGTCGAACGGGAGCGTGCGGAGAGGGCTGAGACGCGCGTGCGCGCATTGGAGGAGGCCATGAGTGCGGCGAGGGCGAGGGTCGCGGAGCTCGAGGCCGAGGTGGAGAGGGAGCGGAGGCGCAGGGAAGAGTGGGAGAGCGGTCTCGAGCAGCTCGCGATGGGCGGGACTGGAACTGGGCCTTCTGCCGTTGCGAGATTGTGAAGTGGGACGGCTAGGAACGGAACAATAGTGCAGTAGCCGATAAGCCTCTAACGGTTCTGGGTCGAACAGCAGTCGAACACCTTAATGCGGTTTTGGGGCGCGGCGAGCTGCAAGTCAGCATTGGGAAGAGGGTAGTGCTGTGGTGTGAAGTGGAGTTGAGTACCATTTCACACAACAGCAGTTCCCGATATGCACGTCATTGTATTCCAAGATACTTCTCCTGCGATTCGAGGGTTGCTCTGGCGAAGTGGATGTTGTCGCCGCAAGTAGACAATGAGGACGGTGCAGAAGACAAGTTGAAGCAGAGTCAGCCAGTAACCAGGAGATTCAGTGCTACAAAGGCATTAGGGCTGGGCTGTACATATGTCGCGGTGCACCCCGGAAACTTTCTCCTCACCTCGTGTCCGTATGTGCTGAGTGTCGGGTAACCGGTAACCGGTATCAAGACGTGCCGGTAGAACTGAGAGGGCAAGTTCTGCGAATTGTATACAAGAAACGTCCTGCAGACGTCGTGACCAACGGACTCCTATCAAGTAGCGGACGTCCTATCGTCGTTGGGTCATAGTGCAAGCGAGCCTGTGCCACGATGGTTGGGGCTCTCTAATGCATGGACATGTCGCGTGACTATTTTGAAGAATGAAGAATGAATTGAACCCTTGTCCGAATGGTCCGAAGGGAATACTCCGAATCGGACGGAGAGTAGTACATATACCCCGGCCGATATGTCTTCCCACCATCCCTTCTTCAACATCACTTCTTTTTCTTCTCACCCTTGTTCGTTGGTAGTCCCCAGGGCTAAAGTGCCATTCAGACTTAACTCCACACACATATATCTACCGACACCACTTAAACCCTCCAGTTAAAGTACGTAGAGTTCCCTACCTGTCTCCAGAACATCAATCATGACATACGTAACAGTGGATGAATCATACCGCCAGCCAAACAATGTGCTGTTCAAAGTCGGGCCTGGATCGGACACGGAGTCGACGGACTCGTTCCACGGGGGCAGCAGGCGCACCACCGTGACCTCCACATCAGGAGATACGTCCACAGAGCCACGGCAGGGACACTACCGCGGCATCACCTTCGAGGACATTCTCCCGCCCCAATTCATTTCGAACGCGCCCCCGCTAATGGTCGAACACTCAAAGCGGGGAATTCGACATCCGAAACCCGCCGACGCTGACGGCCCTCCCTCCGCGACGTCTCTGAGGAGTGAACCGTCAGTGAAACGGAGTTATCCCTCTGCTAAGCACTCGGATAGCGGCAAGTCTAGTGGTGGTGGTGGTAGCGGTGGCGGCAAATCTCGCATACGAAGCACGGCCCGCGCGTTGGTTCGGGGCCTGACGATGAAGAAGCGAGATTCCCAGGGTTATGAGGCTGTATAAGGCTTGGAGTACACCATACACTACTGTATACCTTAATCGTTTGGAACTCTGTACAATTACTGTAGTGGATTTGGTTTTTTGTTGTTGCCATAGACTGTAGGTTTTAGAATCCACATTTTTATGCCGCAACTTGAATTTGTATCGACAATACGACAAAGACTGAGTCGTTTACCCCAACCTTCCGCGTGCGGTCTCCTGCCCCCCAACACGTACACGCTGATCTCTGCATGTTTTCAGAACTCGGGTTACTGTAGTAGTCCGCAGCTCCACTTTTCACACGTAGCACCGCGCCACGCCGGTCCCTTGGACCGGGAACACTGACAGCATCGTGAGATGGTGTCCACGCGGTGGTGCCGCTGGTGCGGGGGACAGTGATTGGAAACTATTTCGGTAGGTTCAAGAGCTTATATTATGCTAGCCTATCTCACATTGAGCATTGAGCATAGCATATCTGACATGAGAATGGCTACTGGACCGAGATCGGCGGGTTTCAAGAAATGAATATTGAATCGATGAGTGGTGCATGACTGCAAGCGATACCCAGCGAGCTAGTCCTGATGGAGCGTAATCGTCTCATCGGGGGTGACAACCATGTCAACCTGCACGTCGTTCGCACCAACGGGGACTTCGCCCGCGGCGAGAACCTGCTCTCTCAGTGCCAGCCCGACTTTGAAAGACGACCACGAGAGGTCAGCTAACGAAATGACCTGAGCCGGTGGTGACGTTGGGATTACTCACCAAAGAGAGGCTTCGCCGTCCCGCGAGCAGATGCGAGCGACGTGTAAGACGTGAGGAAACGATCGTAGTAGCCCTTTCCGTGTCCGAGTCGCGCGAGGGAGCGATCGAACGCAACGCCTACGCCAAGACAGCCAAAAAAAGAAAACGCCATGATCTCAGGAACCGTGGAACAGCGGTATTCTGATGCCTCTACGGCGCTGCACGCACCTGGGATCAAAATGATATCCAAAGGGGTGCCGTCTTCGTCAGTAGCTGTTGGTACATCAGCAATTTCGCCAACAAAGCAAGACCAGTAGAGCCACCCGAATGTTCGGCGGCCACGGTAAGGTAGGGGGACGCAACGGACCTTTCATCCTTGGTGCGTCTCGATACTGGAACTGGGGCTCTTTGATGCCCCAGACACCGTCCGGCAGCGAGCGCAGGTCCTCCTCGTTGTGAACCCTGAGAAAGTCCATCCCCCCTGGTAGCGTAACGTCCACCTTGGGAACGAAGAGGGTTTTCCCTGCCGGTGATCCTCTGATCGTCAATAGGGAAAGAAGTTACAAGAAAAGGTCGGCTGCTTACCAGACGCCAGAATCGCTTCCGTGATCGCGGAAGTGTCTACTTCCCCCATGGGCATGCTAAGATAGCAGCTTATGGTGGCGGCTTGAGAGAACCATGGAGCAGATAGAACGCGTCCGGTGATCGCATGAGCTGGGCGCGGAGAAAGTGTCAACCACAAGGGTCACACCATCAGACAGACGATTCATAATTACATTGGGTTCGGGTCTCATCTTGAGAAAGTGCATGTAGAGTGGACGATATAGACCGCCTGAGGGCTCTTTTCTTAGAAGTCAACGACATTATTCTGCCAACGCTCGTCATGCAATCGATGGGAATCTATTTACGGCAGGATATGCTGTAATGAGTCTTGTGACTATCACAATGCCTCTTCTCCTTCAGCACCAGTGCTTATAGCGCTCGCGCGAATGTCCCAGAGCACAAGCCGGTCCACTCCGAAAGGGAGACAGCTGTCCCACGGTCTCACACATGTGTTCTGGACCGGCGCGTGTGGACTGCGTGTGGGTGGCACTCCAGTGGCAGCTCTACCGACCGACCTGGAAGTCCGGTGTTACGCCGGCAGGTGAACTGACTCGATCGTGTGAACCAGTGATCAACTCAGGCATTCCCAAACACCGTCGCTCCAATGCAGACCCAACAACCCCGCCGTTCAATTCCAAAGCCTCAGTTCCGAGTCCTCATTATAGGAAGAGCAAACGCAGGAAAGACATCCATCTTACAACGAATCTGCGAAACGACAGAGAGTCCCGTTATTTACGGGGGAAATGGTCGGGGGACTCGGAGAGAGAAGGTAAGTGCTCCTACCTTTTTGTCTGCGAGTCCGAGTCTAATCTCACTGCCGACTCGGACTGTGACCAGGTTAAACTTGGCCCGTCTATGGAAGTTAGTGACGATAGCCCATCTCTTTGGTTGCCTCTATAGTTAACATGGAGTCAGCGAGGCAAGCACAGTATCGACGACGAACTTGTGTTCTCCAATCATACGGGCTACGTTTTTCACGATTCTCGGGGAATCGAGTCAGGTAGCACAGACGAACTCGAGCTTTTGCGAGACTTCATTCGACGCAAGTGTGAAGAAAGGCGACTCGTAAACAGATTGCATGCGATATGGTATGGTCTCTCAATTTTCCACGATTACGACAACTGAAGGTCATATTTTGAGGTACTGCGTTCCAATGGACAACCAACGACCGCAGCTTGACCTAAGATTTTACAAGGACATATGTCCCGACCGGAATGGTGCGCCGTTACACAGATTCATACCAGTGACTGTATTTAACACATCACTTGAAGTTCCCGTCATCGTAGTGTTCACGAAATATGACCAATTCTTGCTCAATGTCGAAATGAACGTGGTGGACTACCCAAATGAATACTACCCAGATAGCAAAGTATCTGAAGTGGCGGAGAAACAGTTTCAGAAGCACTACTTGTGTCCCCTCGGTGATGACGTTAGATATGTGCGATTAGAAAGTGGGTTTACAGTCAAATGTCTAGGTTACAGACTAATGTTCTTCGGTAGAAATGCACAGGCGAAATATGTGTTGTGATGTTCTTATCGAGAAGACAGCTGCGGAATTAAATGACAATGTTGTCATATTGATGCTTATCGCAGTGCAGAGGAGTAATTTGGAGTTAAGTGTTAAGTCGGCTTTGAACCGGTGAGTGCGCCGGTTGAATGGGCAATATGAGTGACGGTCTCAACAATTGCAGTGTCCATTTGCGCGCTGGGTTAGAAGTCAAGGATATAGTTCAGGAATGCCTGCGACCATTTCCATACATCTGGGCAAGTTTTGAGTCCTAATTTAATGCTACGTGCGTCATGAGTTTGATGATCCCCAACTCTACTAGGTCGTGAGTGCAAGCTGCTATTCACACATTTCAGATCAACTGACTCAAACATGCTGGTACTTTGCTCCCTAGTTTGTGAGTGGTTACTGCGCCTGTTGTGTTTCAAGTCTGCTGATGATGCATGTCCTAACTCTTCAGGATGTGAGTAGTTACTGTACCTCTGTGTTTGAAGCCTGCTAACAATGCCTGTCCTCGGCTCTTCAGTTTGTGAGTGGCTGCCATGCCCCTCTGTGTTTAAAGCCTGCTGATGATGCCTGTCCTTGGCTCTCCAGAAAGTGAGTGGTTGCTGTGCCTCATTTGAAATCTGCTGATAACACCTGTCCTTAACTCTCCAGTCTGTGAGTTGCTGTTGTGCCTCTTCTGTGATTCAAGTTTGTTGATGATGCCTGTACTTGGCTCTTCAGGATGTGAGTGGTTGCCATGCCTTGTTTCAAGTCTGCTGATGACACCTGTCCTCAATTCTCCAGTATGTAAGTGGCCATCATTTCAGTTTTTTCAAGCCTGCCAATGATGCCTGTCCTTGGCTCTTCAGGATGTGAGTGGCTTTTGTGCCTGGCTGTGCTTTTAACCTGCTGATGATGCCTCTTCAGTTTGTGAGTGGCTGCCATGCCTCTCTGTGTTTGAAGCCTTCTGATGAAGCCTTTCATTGGCTCCCCAGAAAGTGAGTGGCTATCATGCTTCATTTCACTTGCATGTCTGCTGATGATACCTATCCTTAATTCTCCACTGGCAGTATGTGAGTGACTGCTGGCCTCTTTCTGTTTCAAGCCTGCTGATGATGCCTGTTCCTGACTCTTCAGTATGTGAGTAGCTGCCACCTGCCACATCTCATTGTGTTTCAAGCCTGTTGACAATGCCTGTCCTCAACCTTTCAGGAAGTGAGTGGTTGCTGTGCCTCTCTGTGTTTTCAGCCTGTTGGTAACACCTGCTTTGGGCTCTCTAGGATGTGAGTGGCTGCTGTGCCTGGCTGCATTTCAAGCTTGCTGATAACACCTGTCCTTGGCTCTTCAGGATGTGAGTGGCTGGCATGCCTCACTATGTTTCAGGCCCATTGATGATGTCTGTTTTCAACTCTTCAGGAAGTGAGTGTCTGCAACACCACTCTGTTTTATGCCTGCTGACAATGCCTACCCTTGATGTTTCAGAAAGTGTGTGGCTGCTGTTCCTCTCTGCATTTTCAGCCTGCTGACAATGCTTGCCCTTGGCCCTCCAGTTTGTGAGTAGCTGCTGTGCCTTTCTGTGTTTTAAACCTGCTGATGATGCCTGTCCTCAACACTCTAGTTTGTGAGTGGCTGTGGTGCCCCACTACATTTTAAGCCTGCTGATGATACCTATTTGGGACACTCTAGGATGTGAGTGTCTGCTGTGCCTGGCTGTGTTTCAAGCCTGCTGACAACACCTGTCCTTGGCTCTCTAGAATGTGAGTGGGTTGTGGTGCCTCTCTGTGTTTAAGCCTGCTGATGACACCTGTCCTTGGCTCTCAGAAAGTGAGTGACTGCCATGCCTATCTCTCTTTCAAGCCTGCTGACCATCCCTGTCCTTGGCTCTCCAGTTTGTGAGCAGTTGTGGTACCTCTTTACAATTTAAGCCTGCTGACATCCTTCACTCTTCAGAAAGTGAGTAGCTGCTGTGATTATTTTTAGTCTATTGACAATGCCTGTTCTCAACTCTCCAGTCTGTGAGTGGCTGCTGTGCCTCAATACAAGCCCATTAAGTGTGCTGACAACACCTGTCTCCAACTCTCTCTAGTATGTGAGTGGCTGCTATGCCTCTCTGCATTTAAAGCCTATTGACAATGCCTGTTCTTGGCTCTCCAGTATGTGAGGGGTATCATGTCAGGCTGCATTTCTGGCCTGCTGATGATGCCTGTCCTCTGCTCTTCAGTTTGTGAGTCTGCTGTCTCTCTCTGTGTTTCAAGCCTGCTGATAACACCTGTCTTCAACTCTCTAGGATGTCAGTGGCTGCTGTGTCTTGCTGTATTTAATGTCTGCTAACAATGCCTGTCCTCAACTCTTCAGGAAGTGAGTGGCCATTGTGTCTTGCTGTGTTTCAAGCCTGCTGCTGATGCCTGTCCTTGGCTCTTCAGTCTGTGAGTTGCTGCCATGCCTCTACATCTCTGGCCTGCTAACAATGACATTCTCCAGTTTGTGAGTGGCTGCTGTGCCTCATTCAAGTCTGCTAACAACACATGTCTTTGACTTTCTAGAACGTGAGTGATCATCATGCTTCTCCATTTCAAGCCTGGTGATGACACCTATTTTAGGCTCTTCAGGATGTGAGTGGCTACCATACTCAGCTGCATTTTAAGTCTACTGACAATGCCTGTCCTTGGCTCTTCAGGGAGTGAGTGGCTGCCATGCCTTGCTGTATCTTAAGCCTGCTGACAATGCCTCTGCTTGGCCAGTCTGTAAGTAGCTGCTGTGGCTTTGCTGCATTTCAGGCCTGCTGATATACCTGTCCTCTGGCTCTTTAGGCAGTGAGTAATTATTGTACCTTGCTGCATTTCAAGTCTGTTGATAACACATGTCCTTCTTTAGTTGGTGAATGGCTTTCATTCCCCACCATGTTGCAAGCTTGCTAACAATACTTGTCTGTGCTCTTCAGCATGTGAGCAGCTGCCTATCTTTCCATGTTTTATGCCTGCTGATCATGCCTGTCATTGCTCTTCATTGATCATACTCATCCCTGCCTTACTAGCATGTGCGTGCCTGCACCCCTGTTAAGCATGCTAACAGTGTTCCATCTTTCTTCCTCTAGTTTGTAAGTGCTGCCCATATGTTCATAGAAGCAATAATCTTACTTTGTTATAAGACCATGGAGCTTATGTCACTGCCCTCCATTCAAAATGTGGTATCTTTGTATTACACCCATCTGTCTCTATAGCTTACAATCTTTCTAGTTCACCATCACCAGATGCGATGATCATTTGATCCTTGGTATTTCACTTTATCATTTTTAGAGTTAACTCAGGCTTAACCTTTGTGGAAGCTGTTCTTCTCATCTTGAAGCATGCCACTTTCTTACTTCCAAACTTTTTGTCACGTGAAAGTGCTCTAATCCAAGCTGAACTTGAATACCGGAATGCAAATATTGACTTGAAAATCCAACAACACCTCAAGGCCTGTTCCCAAGAGCACTCCATTGAGCCATTTGAAGGCTTTATTATGGCTACTGATATTGGTTTGTTTATTCTTCTTACATCTGTTAAGATCTATCTCATCAAGTGCGCAGAATCCATGCGTCAGGGCCATTTAATGCGATCTCAGTCTCAGTCTTCAGTTGATACACATGCACGAGGGAAAAATGATCAATGGTATAAATGGTTATTCCGACAAAGGTCTAACACCTTGCCGAAGTCTCAGAATGATAAGTAGATGTGTTGTCGAGTGTTCCAAGAATTGTGTACCAGATGAGCCATGTATGATTTGTATGATATGCTTTACCTTCGTGCACGGTTTCACCAAAGCTGGTTTCTGTTCATGAGATATGAGGTATTGCTATACGACCAACAAAGAATTCGATTCTCCCGCTGGGTTTGGGACTACTTGGTACACTGGCAATCTGAGAAGACCCGGAAGCGTTGTCGGGATACTGTCCCACTTCCCTTCTCTCCCACCGGCCACTGACTGCTTGAAATATGACCCATAGCGGGCTCTCCTGTTCCTCACACAAGCGACTGGACGGCGCATCGCTGCACAAGGTGTGGGTTCAGGAGAGGTGGGGATTGAGATCAAGGTCGACGGCCCCAGACGCCGTCCACACCAATTCATCGGCTTGTGCTGCTGCAGCCGCCGCTTCTGCCATCAGGGGTCGCAGAACTAGATCAAGACGGAGAAGACCCAGTCGCGGTGGGGATCCATGCATCGCCCGCCATGCCCACATGGAAGGGCTGCTCGAACACGTGGTCGAGCGTGACGAACCCTTCTTGGGCTGAAGCCAGGAGCCGGGCCGCAAAAAAGCTTCTACAGAAGGTCCAGAATGAAGGGGGGGAGATGGTAACAGCAGCGTTCCGCTTGGTTCCCAGGGAAGTGCTCGCGTACATGATGCCTTGCCAGTGATATGATTCAAGAAAGAAAAAAGCCAGGGAGCCGTGAGCTGCATCGTATCGGATTGTGACTGTGTCCTCGGACCATCCAGTCCAACGGGCCTACCTCAT
Source organism: Lactarius trivialis (assembly GCA_003315845.1). Classification (NCBI taxonomy): domain Eukaryota; kingdom Fungi; phylum Basidiomycota; class Agaricomycetes; order Russulales; family Russulaceae; genus Lactarius; species Lactarius trivialis. Next base: position 28,017 of record QFDV01004243.1, read on the forward strand.
TGTTCTGCATGTGCGAGAGCCGTAGTGTGGGCATGTGGATCTATCGTCTAAGGGGAAGCTGCTTATGACCAGGCCATGATGACGGTGATGTTTTCGAGCTTCATTGGCTCTCGAATGGGATCTTTGTGTTGAGCCTGAGAGCGAGATGAGCGGAATGCGTAAGTACTGTAAGGGCAACGGGATGCACGATATCACACATGACGCGCGAAATTCGGAGGTTGTAGGCTGTATGTCTAGCCCAGATGTTCTATGTGGTGGATCTTGTGGTGGATGTAAGATGACAGAGAAAGCCCAATACGCAGGTTAGCAGGTGGGATGAATAGGAAGAACGGCACACGATCAATCCGGTGACGGGTGAACATGGCGGCCCGGAGGCGCTCAGCCGTAGCCCGGAGCAGGTCTGGCTGGTGAGTTGATGTCTCTGCGTCTGTGTCCACTCCGACTCGTGCAGCGCACTGCCCTTCAGAATACAGTTCGTCTTCCTCGACACCGCGCATACGCTACTCAGGTGCATCCCCATCATCTCGTCACCAAGCCGTCTTCTTTTGGTCAACCCACTCTGAAATCCCATCCTCATCTCGGTGAGACCCCGCGTTCGGGAGGCGATACACATTCTCTGACGTCGTGTGCACAGTCAAACCAGGAGAACTTACTCCGGGCATTCCTGCCTCCGAATATGAACACAGACGCAGGCAGCTCGTCGAGGGCCTTCCACACGGAAGCTTGGTCGTGTGCGTGGCTGGTCAAGTGAAGTATATGAGCGCAGGTAAGTCCGAGTCCGCGTGGTTCCCCTTCCGAGCGTTCATGAACCGCTCTTATTCACTTGCACCCGAAAGCTATCTTGTGAGTGAGCACCTGTGACCCCCCCGTCTGCCACGTCTCTCACCCACCCGGACTCCATCGCTCGCGTAGCTACAAGTTCCGCCAGGCTTCTGACTTTTGGTACCTCACCGGTTTCGAGGAGCCAGACTCGGCACTCATCCTCGGTGAGTCGGCCAGCCTTCGTGGCTTCTTTTCCTATTCCCACTAACTCGCCCCCCACTGTCGTGTCGGCATTTCCACTACACAGAGAAGACAGGCTCGCCGCGCGGCTTCCGCATGCTCCTCTACAGCACGGGAAAGGACCCGTCCAAGGAGAAATGGGACGGCGCGTTCACGCGCTTCCAGGACGTTCTGGGCCTCTTCGGCGCAGATGAGGCGCGTCCGCTCGAGAACTTCGCCGACGACCTGCGCGCCTTTGCCGCGCGCGCCGAGCACGTGTACGTTGACGTCCCTGCCCGCCACGGCTGCCGCGCAGGCTCAGGAAGGGGCCTACTGCGCTACCTCTCCCGGCAGCAGCCTCGCGCCGCCAGGTCCGACCCCGACGCGTATCTCGACGCGATCGCAGCGTCGAAGCGCAGACCGCTCGCGTCGCTCGTCGGCGCGCTCCGGAGCGTCAAGAGCACGCACGAAGTGGACGTCATGAAGGCCTCAGCGGACATCAGTGCGCGGGCGCACGCAAAGGTGAGCAGAACAACACTTAATGCGTCGAGTCTGCTGCTGAGTGAGTCCGTGGGTGCGGCGAGTAGACGATGCGCTTTGCCCAGCCCGGGTTGTCAGAGGCCGATCTCCAAGCGCACTTTGAGTATATCTGTGCGCGGAGCGGTGTTCAGCGCCCCGCGTACGTCCCCGTCGTGGCTTCCGGGTAAGCAACTCACACCCTATTTGCTTTCGAAGGGGCTTACGGAGCTGAGCTCGCTCTTCCAGGGAGAACGCGTTGGTCATACATTACACGCGCAACGACCACCTCCTGCGCGATGGGGAGTTGGTGCTCATGGATGCCGGTGGGGAATACAAGTACGTTTCCTTTACGTAGTACGGACTCGGAACCCACTAACGAACCCTCTACAGTGGCTATGCCTCTGACATCTGTTAGTTCCTCCCGTATCCCTGCTGTCCCCCCACCTTATCTTTTTTGCTCAGCACGCACCTTCCCCGTGAACGGCACGTTCACCTCGCCACAGCGCGAGCTCTACGCGGCCCTGCTCGCGACACAAAAAGCGCTCGTGAAAGAGTGCACCGTCGCACGGGGCCACTCGCTCGACAGCTTACACCGCCGCTCCGTCGACCTCCTCCGCGCGGAGCTTACAAAAATCGGTCTGCCGTGCGAGGGTCCCGTACTGGAGCGCGTCCTGTACCCGCATTACTTGACGCATCCGATTGGGATTGGCAAGTTTCCCCGCTTCGGATCGTTCGTGCGTTGACCGCTGACTTTTGGCGATAGATTTGCACGAGTCGGGGACCGTGGAGAGGAGTGCGCCGTAAGTAAAACCAGCCCCGTCATCAATCCTCTCGAATAACGAATAACCCTAACCCTCACTGACTTCCGTAGACTGAAGGAAGGGATGGTCATCACTATCGAACCCGGTAAGCAAATATAGCCATCCGCACAATCTTTTTCCGTCGCTAAGTTCTGATGCTGTATGCAGGTGTATATGTCCCGGCTGATCCACAATTCCCCAAACACTTTCATGGCCTCGGTATGCGCATAGAAGACGAGGTGCTCGTCGGCGCAGAACACCCTGTTGTACTCAGCGCTAACGCCCCCAAAGAGGTCCGTCATTCCCTATCTTCTCTCGCTCCGCTTTTTACATGGCCTTCGCAGATTGAGGACGTGGAGGGCACGTGTCAGGGAGCGCTGGGATTCGGGCCTTTCTGATTCTGGTACTTTGTTGGCCATCGCCCAACTTTAAAAGACATACATTCAAACGTAGACATCCCCCTTGTTAGAAGGGTCTAATTCAAGAAAACACAATCACTCCTCTTTTCGCATCTTTCCTACGCATCTGGGAATCAAGACAGAAAAAAAAATTCATTTTTCGGGTGAGGCGGACGTCTCCGCAGTGTCGGGGTGACCATCGGCCGCGCGCATCGCCCGCTCGATCTGCTCTTGGCGCAGCCACTTGCTCGGAGGTGTGAAGTACCAAGTGAGGACCGCGAAGATGGTCACGGAGCCAAAGATGACTGAGGCAAAGTTGAACGTGTCGGCCGTCACGGGGAAGAAAAACGGCGAGATCATGACCTAAGAAGCAAACTGTCAGTGAGGCCGCGCGGTGTGAAAAAGAAACAAACACGCACGGAAAAAACGAGCCCGTTGAACAGCACTGTCGAGAGATACATCGGCCGCCCCCAGCGCCCGAGGTAAAAATGCGATGACTTGAAGGCGTGCGGCGTCCGCGTGAGACGCAGCAGCGCGATGAGGCCGTACGCCGCGATAGTCGGCACCCCGCCTGCCGATACCAGCGAGGTGAACGCGACCTGGCTCGGGAGGATCGTACACAGCAGCGCGGCCGCGAACACGAACATGACTGTGACCGCGTTCCTCGGTTGTCCGTCCGAGGTGACGCGCCCGATCCAGCCCGAGAGCGGGAGGACGCCGTCGCGCGCGACGGCGAAGATCAACCGGGAGGACGCTACGATGGCGATGCTGGTGTTCTGTGGCGGCGCGTGAATTTTTCAGGTAAAGGGTGGGGGCCTTTGGAAGGATACGCACCATCATGAGACCGATCACGGCGATTATGGTCATGAAGACACTGGGCCCCTTTCCGAGGGCGAGCGCGTACACTTGCACGAACGGTTGAGGGGCGTCGAGCGCGAAGAACGAGTCCAGGTCGGGGATGCAAAACAGGAACAGGATGGTCGTTATGAAACCGAGCACACCTGTGGCAACGACGCTGCTGATGATGCCTCGGCCAGCAACGACGCTGTGGGAGAAGGAACAAAATTCGTGAAATAATAGCGAACTATCGAAATCCAAAACCAACCTTGCATTCTTCGTCTCTTCGGCAATGTGGCCCGAAGCATCAAAGCCAGTCAGCGTTCCCGCAGTGAAAAGGCTTGATAGCATAGGCGTTAGGTCCAGTGCATAACATCCACGCAAAGGAACTTACAACGACAAAATCCAATTCCATCCCGCAGGAGCCCCAGTGCCATTATCTTTCGTCTGTTAGTGAGCACCAGTCGGCACGGGCGTATTTACATGAAAACGTACTTGTCAGGGTAAAGACTTCCTTTGCAGAACGGAACCCGTAGGTGTTGTGCACGGCGATCGGAAGCCAGATGAGGCAGAGGAAAAAGTCGAGCATGATGATGAAGAGCGAAAAGCGGAACACGGCCTTGTACCACTTGGGCGGGAGGTAGTTGATCGCGATCGATAAGCACAACATAACCTCGGAGACGCCCCAGATGAACGCGCGCCATTTGACGTTGTCGTTTCCAGTACCACCGGGAAAGTCGACCTCCCAAACGGCGAACTGGGATACGATGTAGTTCGCTGTGACCTTAATCTCTCGTGTCAGGACAACACTTAGGAGGGTCGAGAGGCTAAATTGCCTTACTTGACAATTGCTGGCGGTGAACGTCATCCACGCCGTGGTCGACCACCAGGCAACGACAAAGCCAAAGAATCGGGCGTATTTTGGCCCAGCACTTTCGGCGGCCCATATGTAGATAGAACCGCTCAGGGGCAACGCAGAGCAAACTTCGGCGAGGACGGCGGCGGTGATGAACATAAAGACCATCGTTATGAGGTAGGAAGACCTGAGTAGTAGAACTCATCCATCAGGGGCTACCAATCCGAATGCCCTGGCTTTGAACGCACCATACTGCAGCTGGGCCACCAGCGAGCAGACCGAGGAAGAGAGCAGACCTAAGAAAAAAAGGAAAAGTGAAGCAAGGAGGGGTTGGCACGACTGTGTACCAACCTAACACCGCCAATGAAGTTCAGGGCGCAGAAACTCGCGGCGAAGCTCTCCAACAAGTGCCAAGTACGATGCAAAGACTGTTATACGACCGATCAGTCTACGTTAAAATTTTCTTATCAGTTCCCGCACCTGTTTGTAGCCTAATTGTTGCTAATAAAAATAACAAAAAACGTCAGTCATTCCAGGATCTGCCCCCACCCCGAAAGAGGGAGGAGGGGGGGAAAGGTAAGTGTGACACTGGGGGCTTCCCTACGCAGGTCTGAGCACTGATCAGGTTCTAGCGGTATGATCTCAACCCCTGCTACTGCGTCCAACTCGCGCACCACCAGCCCGGGCCTCAGGAAGAGGAAACGAGCGGGTTTTACGTGCACAGAGAAGGAGAGCAGCAGAGATACCCGCAGCCATCCAGGGTTACACAACCACATCAACGGGTGACGTTACCGATTGGATCAAAATCAAATGCTCTCAGCCCTACAGGTGTGGCCACCGCAATGTCGCCGGACGGTTGATCTTCACCAGTTGCAGCTCATCGCTATCGATGGAAGAGACTTCTTCCTGATCGCCTTTGCTCTTGACAGACATGGTGGTCGAATGGAGAGAGGGAAGAAGGACCAGGGGTTGACAATTTTGTAGCTCTCAGGAAATACCGTATCGTGCCAACGCTACCATCCCCATCAAGAATCCCCATCGACAGCAAATGCATTTCCTTACTCCATGGAACACCACACTGCGTGGCTGCGATAAGAGATACTCCAGGGTATACTCGAACTGTGCATTAGTTCAGTTTGAAAAAATATAACATGGCAACTATAAGTTACAATGCCACTAGGTCCGAACGGAAACAATACAAACATGTCAGATCCTCAAGCCCCAACCCTTTGAACAGAAAAATCCACACCGAACCGAAGCCCCTCATGCCCCACGATTCCACGGATCCGCGTACGGCGGCGCGTAGGTATTGTATACCGGAGCGGGTTGCGTCCCGGCATTGTAACCCGAGACGGTGTTCATCTGCATGGACCCCACCGGTGCGGGAGAGGCGATCGCCCGATACGCCGCCCGTCTGCGCGCTCTTAACACGCCAAACCCCGTGGCGAAGATAAACAGTGCCCCAACCACGGCCGCGCCGGCGAGGATAGGGATCCTGTATCTCTGGAAAATCCCATTCCACTTATTGCCATCATTATTACTTCCCGGGCCGGGGCTAGGGTTGCTGGAGCTAGGGTTCGTCGAGCTGGGAGTTGGGCTGCTGTTCTTCCCCTCCAGACGCGTCGCGACCCAGTCGGCGTGCGCCTGAGCAGGATCCGTCATAGAAAGGAGTTGAACGTATGGGCTGTCGGTATTAGTTGTGCCATCGATAAAGTCCCCATAGTTGATGAGTAAGTATACGTTGGTCACTGGATCACCGAGTGTAAGATAGAATGAGCTGCCCGTGATCAAGTGGGGATGGAGATCCACTTACAGAATCCCATGCCGAGGATCATGTCGAATGTCGGATCTACTGCTCCAGCAATCAATGGTTGAAACTTGGATGCTCGTGGGTTAGCGTAACAACATCAATTTCTATAGTGATGCCACACGCACTGCGCCGAAACAGATAGCATTTCCGTCATCGTCCACACCTTGCTGATTCGCGTCGAGTGGGTTGACAGGATACGGCTGACCACCAATCAAGAACGTTACGTTGACCTCAGCATCACAATCAATGACCCAGACATCCCCGCCAAAGGAGTCAAGGGTCTTCAAAGTAGCACCCTTGGCACCGGAGTACATGGCGCTTGCCACATCACTGTAATATGTCACATCTCGCCTTAATTGGCTTAAAAAGAGGGTTGAGGAACACACCTCGGTACTTGTGGCAATGTGAACCCAGTGTCGAAAACTGCCACCATCTGACTCGGATCATGTGTCGGCGCATCGGTAGCATTGGAGGTCAACTTGACCGCTTTCCCATCTGGGCCAATAACTCCGTTTTTATCCAAGATAACCGACCAATGCTGATCAGGAATTAAGCTGGTCTGGAGCACCGAAACCGGGACCTTGGGCTGACTCGAGAGGTTTGAATACTGTGGGAGTACCTCGCTGATGGTCATGGCGCCGGTATACGTCGAGGTGTCATTTTGTCGGTTAAGGAGGACGGTGACATAGTTGGGTGTGCTCAGGTCCTGGTGGAAAATATTATCGAGCGGGGGGACGCCAGTAATCTGGTCATTGAGTGCGTCAAAAACCTGAGACCCAGTGTGGGGACCGAGGCCGATCAACCCTGTGCCGTCGGGTGCGCTACCTCCAGAAGCCACCTGGACTACACACGGCCGTCAGATGATCGACCAGGCACGCCATGAGTTCAAAAAAAAAACGCACTAAAGGCTTGACTTGGAACTGTGAAGCCAAGAATCTCCAACGGCGCAATTTCGACTGGGCCTGAGGGAAAATAACAAATGGTGAGCTCTCGAATCTCCAGCATGACGATCAACGGGCACACCTGAGTCCGAGCCGATGGCATATTGGACCGTGGCAGTAGCGTTCGTGACGGTGGCATGAGGTACGTCACCCGCGACCCAAAGATCAGAACTGGGCATCGCACGAAGTCAGAAAGTGCATGTGCCGAACGCTGGCGATGGACGAATGAATCCGGAGCCCACCTTCCCGTGTCTATCGAGACAGCATATGGACTCCCTCCCAAAGTGATATTGATGTAGTAAGCCTCAGCGAAAAAGACAAGCCCGGATGTAGAATTGGGTGCGGAGCGACGGGCGATGTAAGTTGCTACGGACCCTTGGGTGGCATGAAGCAAGGCGGCGAGTACAATGGACGACCTTGGGGGGAGCATAGTTGGGGTGGGTCTTCTGCCAAGACAATTCTAATTTGTATTTAAGCCCTCAAGGCCGTTAGACGCTGCGTGCCCTGATCGGCACAAATAGATGATTGCGAGCGAGGCTCGACCTGAGGCGGTGTTTGTGGATAGGCAAGAACAGCATTGCTAGGATACTAGGGGAAAAAACCACCAAAGACACCGCAGAAGCACTGCAAGGTCGACTCGTCTGGAAAAAAGCTCCACATCCACGATAGAGGTGTAGTGATGAAAGCCTTCTGGAAGCAGCAGGGTTGCAAGGGAAGGAGAGCCATGAAGAGGCGCCGGAGCGACAGCGGGCGCGTTTCCATCATTTGAAACGTTCGTTTGGTTGATGAGCGGTCTGCACCGCCATGCTTGCACCCATGTGTATGCAACGCTCTGGATGGTCGACGGCGATTACCACATTTGCCAAGACATTTACGATCTTGTTTGTGATTGCCAAGGTAATTGCCTTGTTACAGTAGTATTGTGTCCTTGATTGTGTCACTGGCATGGCTCGCCTCGTTTTCGTCTTCGTCAACAAACGGCGTTTTACACTATGATCTTTGATACAGTACTTATATAGTAGTACCAAGCTGCAGACCGTACTGAAAATCTACCCCTTTTGCGTCTACTCTATTTAGGTGTGAAGTCTTCACTAGCGCCGGGATGTGCACGCCAGTGGGCGGCGGTGCCTTTAAGGAACGCTGCTGGGTCGGGTGCCTTGTAGCACAGCCTTCCAGAGATACCAACGATCCGCTTCTTCTCCATGGATCTGATGACAACTTGCTGTCATCCGTCGTCTGTGTCCTCTCGAGTTGGCAACATTGATCAGCGCTACACTAGTACATACTGCACAAGGGTCCTAGTCTACGACAACAATCGAGCAACTGCCATCCCTCCTCGCCACGAAGCTGCCGTAGGCGAGGGTATCCAAGCCTTGGGAACTTTCGCCGCGCAAAGACCGACCGAGGGATGAGGCCCGCAGTGAGGCCGGATGTTGTCAATTTCAAACCGATGCAAGGCGGACAGCGACAGCGAGCAGTTCTTTCTACGGTGCACGAACAAAGCATTGAATGACCAATTAAGCTTTTAAAGATACACGCCTGGACGATACGAGTCCTTTGAAAGACGAATGCGGTGTATAGGCTCGTTGACGTTTTTGGCGCTGCGCTCGGCCATCGATGACCGGTTAAAGCTATATCGTCGGTCACCGGTCAGTACGAGTACAGGCTCCTATTCGGCGCGCTAGACGGACCATTGTTGTAGGCATTTGTCGCCCATGAAGCTGTGCGAAATGCGTGGGGAAACGGTGCCTGATATGTAGAACGTGATTAATGAACATGAAAGGAGAAAGGAGGACAGCAGATGTTCCTGGTCCAGGCTCAATTGGCGAAGTCAGTCATTCAAAAAAGCCTAGCTTATGGGGAGAGCAAGGTAGGCGAGTGCGCATCGGTTTCAACGGTGTTGATAGGGGTAAAAGTTGTTCAAATTGTACTCGAATATGACTTATAAATATGAGCGGCGTTCCAAGAAGCAATCAGCCATTCGCAGACTTGAGATCAAATAAATGTGTGAGACAAACCCAGCCTCGGGCGCTGGAAAGAATGGAATGGGGTAACTAAGGCTATTAGATGGCACGGTGGGAGCTCAGCTCAGTCTGATGGCCCTTCAAGAGCGTCATGCATTTCTCGCCCCGGACAGGCACATGCATAGGTCGGAGTAGATTGTACAAATTGGAAGATTAAACATCCGTACGATACAAATACTAGACTTGCCTCGTGACCAAACATCCAAACATGATCCCAAACATGATCACGCTCAGAGGCGGCGGAAGCAACCGAAGAGCCCCGGCTTCTCTGGATGGTCGTAATCTATCGCACCCGACATGCGGGAGCGACGGCGACCGAAGCACACGGTACATCCGGCTAAGAGGAGTAAGATCAGTGACGCGAGCGTCATCCAAAGGCCTGCCAACGCGCATGATTTAGTTTATATCGAGGGCGACAATATTACTCTCACCTGGAGCGGCGACGGAGCGCACGCCGACATTGTCGAGATTGTTTACCTTGTCACGCACAATAACGTACAGGGCAATGTCGATCGCGAAGGCAATGAGCGTGAGGAGAGCCGCGAGGAAAGATAGGAGCGATGCAATGAGGAGCAGTGTGACGTGTGAAGAGAAGAAGCAGATGAGCGCAAGAAAGGTCACCCCCGCGGCTAGGAACGTGTGGACATAAGAAGAACGTTCTCAAGGCGAGGCGTGACATACCGACTGGGTGCACAGCCAGACCGCGCGTCGCTCCTGGCCCGATGGTGATGTTGTTGGAAGCGGAAAGAAGATGCACCGTGTAACCATGTCCTGAGGAGCGGAAATGAGGGGTTCATTAACCAGGAAGGGAAAATTAATGAACAAAACGAGCCTGGATCAACGCAAGTGCGATCTCTTGTCTGACTATCATAAGTGCAGTATGCCCTGGCTCGTATCAGCTACGTTGAGATAATTGACCTGGATAGCCTCCTCACCAGATACCGAACTGTGCAGAAACTGAGGAATAAGCAAAATGGGGAAGGGAAAAGGAGGGAGGATGTACGGACCCTGATCTGCTCTATCGATTCTGTGTTGTTCGAGACATATGGAGCGATACCACCAGTGAAGTGGGAGCGTGCTATATCAACAGTTGGTATGCCGGGGAGAGAGATAGAGACGGAGAGCGAGAGAATGAAGGCAGAAAAGAGGAAGAAAAATCCGGGAAGGAAGAAAAGTGTCATGATTGAAATAGCGGATAGCAGGCATCCTGGCCAGTTGATAGTCCAATTTATGTTATTTTTGAAGTGGCCGGACGCTCTTGACGGGGGTGTGGTAGTGGTGTGGTGTGGTGCGGTGAACAAACACTGCCACGATTACGTCATCCATGGCTTCCCACTTTTGCTCAGGCTGGTTGCGGACGCTTGATCGTTCCTAAGGTCTAAGGATTCGTGCAAACCATGTCTAAACTCAATGCGACAAGCGTACCACATAAATAACAGGAAGAGTCGAACGGAGAGAGATGTAAAAGGGTTCAAGAGGACGTGATGCACAAACTAAGAATCCCTACCAGGTTGAACCTACAACCAGCGCGGCCAGCGGACCACATTGAGACTAGCAAGAACATCTGGAGAGGGAAATGGGATAGCCCTCTTCTGCCTGCGGCGGAGACGAGACGCAAGGGCGAGGCGAGTGGTATCGCTGATGTTATATGTCTGGACTGCAACCCGAGCCGGGCGACGGAAGGTGCCGTCTGGACGGAGTAAATCTTCGTCCAATGAGACGTACGGTAAGGCATCTTCGGCGAGATGTTCGCTAGACGGCAAGGAAAGGATGATAAGAGGTATCGGAAGGGTACCGGTCTCGAACTGAGCATCGTCGGTCGAGAGGAAAATCTCAGGGATGTCAACAGTATTTGGCTCTATAACGTCCGGATCGGGTTCGCCCGTGGTTTCTACCACGCCAGGCGCGTGTCGGTGAGATTCTGCACTTTCTCTGGCACTAGGATCGGGAGCCTGTTGGGGCAAGTTTGCAAAGAGGCCGAAAAGTCGCTGCTTGCGCAATCCGCTGAGGGCGGCAGGAAGCAAACCGATGGTGTTTCTAAGATGTGAACCGTCGCCGTTGGATGTTGAGGTAGCAAGGCCCAACTGCCTAATGTTCGCCCTTCCCCACGACACTGGCTCAAGACCGTGAGAAAGAATATCGACAGCGGACGAAGGCCAGAGGTTGCCGGGAACTACACCGAGCCGAAGAGGGTGGGAAGCGACAAGTGTGGATTGCACTACGAGAGCCGAGATAGCGGGGGAAAACAAAGCTTCCTTCCTAACCTTGCGTGCTCTCGGAGAACGAAGAACCGGTGTACGATGGTGCGCCTTCCCATAAGTTCCGAGTCGACGGGAGATGTATTGCAATGCTAGAAATATCACCAATGCGAAAAGGACGAGTGACAGAATTGCACATGTCAGAATGACTACGTCGTGATTATCGACAAAGAAATATTGCGGGTCAATAGATGCTTGAACGGGGGGCATGGTCGTGCTTGGCGGTGCTCGAGAGACTCGGATGTGCCAGAGTTCTTTGTTCGAAGGCACTAGCGGTGAGCCTGAGGATAAGAGCAGAATAAGAGCAGCCTGGGTCTCAGGCTCGAACTAGGATGACGAACATCACGAAGACTGCTGAAAATCTAGGCGGGTAGATGCAATCTCAATATCTCAATCTTCGTCAAATGCCTTCTGAGCCTGGGTGAGATAAAAGCTATAGGAGAGACGAAACTGAGCATGTATCAAGATAGGTTGGCCGAGGTACTACACGATCCTGGCATGTCATATATCATAAGCGGGGCTTTATAAGACGAGTCTAGTCGGCAGAGGCGGTGATAGTGTGCTCACTGGCATGCAGATCGGAACTGCGACTCGGAACCCCCGAATACCAGTGCTGAACTCTACTGGAGCGGTCCGAAGTCCCGACGTTGGATTCGGGTCCTTCTTCAAGCTTCAAGACTTGAGGATTGTGTCTTTCATAAATGATGCACTGAAAACCATCCTGAGCAAGGGCCTATCAAGCTAGAGTTTGAAAGTTGAAGCCACATAACAGAAATGCTGCCAGTGCCTGTATTTTGGTGGTCCAAAATACAGGACGTTCATCGACTCGGACTTTGCAGACTATCCAACATTTTCCGCTTTTACATCTCAAATTCAGCACATGAAGAATGTGATGGTCGTGCCAGTGGCGTTCGACCTCAGGCCATATATTTCTTGACGGATGAAGCTGTCAAACTTTGAAAAAGAACGAAGAAAAAGTCTGCCAGTGGTACGCCGGCAACTTACATAATGGAGGTATTATCTCTCGCCAGCTTCGTGTTCGTACACGAAGCTGGCGAGAGATAATACCTCCATTATGTAAGTGGTTGATCTGGTCATCGTTGCTATATGTGTTGACCTCTTCTGCAATGAATTCGCGAGCCATCACTGCAGGGAAGGTCCCTCCCGCATAAGATACCCGCTTTCGTGCATGAGACTCCGATGTTAGTGGAAGAATTAGCCTCTTGCATCGTCAAGCTTCAAGAGCGACCACATTGTGACTAGCAAGAACCTCTGGAGAAGGAAACGAAATAGCCCTCTTAATGTCTGCGGAGGAGACGAGACGCAAGGGCAAGGCAAGTGGTATTACTGATGTTATCTGTCTGGACTGCAGCCCACTGGCAGGCAACGGCGACAGCGAGCGCCGGATCTGCGGCTCGCTTCTCTTCTGTCGCCTGGGATCTGCGAGCGCATGTGAGCCCTCGCGTGACCACTGGTTTCGATTTTAAGCTGACGCTTTGCTCTGCCAGTCGCAGGACTCGGACGACAGGAAGATAGGATACGGGGAGACCAGAATGGGGAAGCCAACATACCAGACATGCAAAAGCCTCCTGCCAGTAGAAGGCCCCCTGCATGCGCACCGGCGCCGTACTCGATGCACCAGTATCGCTAACAGCAGCCTGAGTAGTCCGGCCCTGCACTGTGCAGTAGGCCATTATTCGGCTTCCCCAATATTCACGTGGGTGTGTTATGCTTCCGTTGTGGGTGTGGACGACCGTGCGTCTCGGAAAAATGTTCGGCTTTTCGTGCCTTGGGCAGATATTTTGTGGATTCCTGCCACTTTTACGGGCTTTGTGCACCCAACCTGGATTTCCTTTCTAGCCATCGCCTCAAATCTTGATGGTTTGATTGCGCATTGCTGGTAACAGCTGGTTTCTCCATTAATCATATCATTGATACTTGGTCGTGCTTGGGTATCTACTGTTCCGGCCCAGACACCTCCGCAGTTGTAATCACCCGGCGACCACAAAATTCCGGCCACACGCTCCTATATCTGCTAGCGACACCAGCGCAGGATGTGATTACAACTCGTCATTATATATCACACACGTTGGCCCATCCTGGTTTTCCGGCGACCTAGTTTCACAACGAATCCACGCGCGTGTACCGTCGCTCGATGGTTGGAAATCCTTCTAAACCCCCCTTCCTGTTTCTCTTCGTTATCGGCCTTCTTACTGTCGTGGCCCTTAGCGCCTTGACACTCGTTCTTGTCATCGCGTGGCGCTATTTTCGTGGTCGTCGAGGCCGTACCCAATCATCAATCGCCGCATTCGCATTGCCCACTATCGTAGAAGAGGGACGTTCGACGCCAAATGCACTCGATTTTTCCTGTCGTGGGCCTAGTAGGCTGGGTGGCATTTCCCCGATGTCGGCGGAGGGAACGGGACCTCGACTCGAGCCAACAGTCCAACGAGGAGGAATGGACGACAGTTCACTGGTCGACGTGAAACGTCTTGATTTTAGCCCCTCGCAAAATTCTACACATGCTATTACCACTTCGACCGCCGAGAGAGTCCAACAGGTCGAACCTGAGGGCCACGCTCAAACGACCAAAAGCAGCTCGGTTCCACTCGATTTAGGCAACAGTGGAGACATGGCCGTCGAACAGGGACGATCCCAATCATTTACCCTCCCAACACCGCCAAAAGACCCTCCTTTTCCTCCTCCTGCTCCACGGACGCCCGGTGGAAGACTCTCTATGTCCACTGTGTGGAGTCAAGAAAGCATGTGGCCACGAGAAATAAAGTTTCCCATGCCTCCCCTCGCATATTTGCCGGTTCCACAAAGGGTGAGGTCCTCTCCTCTAATGGTATCAGGTCCTCCAAGTCCGCGTTCGATGAGCTCGTTTCCACGCAGTGTGGCGCCTTCAGACTTTGGTGATGACTATTATTAGCCGGAATTTGGCCTTGACAGGAATAATTTTCACGTTAGACTCGCATTGAAGTTCGGATCCAGTTGGAGCCCTCTTCGTTCCCTACCATGTTCACGTACGTATTGACTACATTGCGCTCGTTTAAAATTCGTCACAGGAAAATGTATGCTGGTAGTAGATAGTATTATACTGTTATATATAAATGAAATGACCTCACTCTCTGAGACTATCCCTTTTTTGATGAGGTGTGCCTCGTCATGGCGTTCGGCCCGCGGAATTCGCTGTGCGACCTCGCCGGAGATTGAGAACAGACACTGCGGCGTAAAGAACGGCGTGAGCATCGACCGTCACCGACGCCTGCCAAGATTTTTCTCCTCAAAGACGGCGGGGGCTACCCGAACGCATCGCCTTGCAAATCCACTCCGTGTGACACCCTCTGCTTTGCCTTGAACCGAACACTCTCTCGCTTTCAATGGCCTCAAGGCCACCCGTCGTCTCTCCAGGCAGCTCAGGCTCACTTGCGCTCGCTCAACATCCACCATCCATCCACCTATCCAACAAACTGTTGTCATCTGCTATCCCCCTTCCACCCAATGCATCCGTTGCCTACGCAGCATTCTCTCCGACCACCTCTCCTACCCTCCACGCCGATACCGTCGAGCTCGCACGGAGACGCATCATCGATATTGGCAAGCCATCGCTTCTGGACTCCCTTCTCTGCACTGTCTATGCCGAGAAGGGCACACAACAACTCTATGTTTTCTCGATCGTCTCGTCCGATGGAATAAATGACCCGTTAAATCCCCTTCGCAGCTTGCACTTCGACGGTTTGATGTGTGAGTCATCCTCCAAGTCCACAATTTAGTTTCTGCGTTCTGCATTCTTTGGTTTCTATTTTGGGGACGTTTTGACTACATCCTTCGTTGCATGTTCGATAACGGTCCTGACGGTATCACCTGTACAGCATCACAAATAACCTCTTTCCGTCCTTCCGAAATTCGCGATCACAGATCAGCGTTCTCAACAAGAAATCGGTCATCCTCTTCTCCCCAGCATCACTTATCGAGCTCACGTGCAATCGATGCATTTCCCTCCTTATTCCCAGTGGAAAGCCTCCGGATACCCTACTCTCTGTTCGTCAAGGCCGTGCAGGAGAGGCTAATCAACGATATATGCTCTGTGCCAGGTCATGACCGAAGATTATGCCGGCTCAATGGTGGCTTTCTCACATTTCCCCAGCGACCAACGTCTGACTGGGGCACTGGCTGGGAGCACCATGCGCAGAACAGGTACGCTTCGTGTTGGTGAAACCGTTCCTACATTATTGATACACTGATAGACCATTAATGCATACTCATCTCCATGTCACACTAAACCGCACCCGTATTCTTGTCCAACCTCTGCTTCGACCGACGCATTATGTTCCCATCTCCTCAACGTCTCCCCTCCCTTCCGGCACGCCCATAACCCTACTTCCGTATGGAACGCCAGCGCACTATCTTACATCATACAACGGCCCGACCGCTGGGCTAATGGCACAATTTACCCAGTCATTGTCCGGCCTCGGTTGTGAGAGCTGGGCCGCGCTAGCCTCGAAGTCACCTGCCCACCCCACACTTGGCACGAATGCAGGGAATCATTCGATGTCGCGTGACCCGTGGTTCCTGATCGCATGGATAGATGTGCAGAATAGGCAGGGGGAAGATAAGGGCCTTACGGTCATCTGGCCGATCGCCCTGGCCCTTTCTTTTCTGCCCTCCTCAGCGTCCCCGCATGCATCTCACCAGCTCTCACACGTCCCTGACCTACCATCGCAACTCCAGCCGTCGCCTCCACCACCCACTGCGGCGGTGCCTGTCACCGACACACTCGCTGCTGCTTTTGCACCCTCTCCTATCACCCCGCTTGGACGTAGTCCACCGTTACCATTAACTCCCATTGACTTACCTCCGGCCCTTACTCGGCGAACCATTATCCCCATTCCTTATGCTGCGGCATACAACCCTGTAGCTGGCGAACTCTCTTCGTCCCAGTTCGAACCCGATTCTTCATCACGTGATGACGTTCGAGCTGTCGCGGGCGAGGTCGGTGAATACATCGATGCCGTTGTAAAAGAGCGCGAGCGAGAAAGAGAACGCTTGAGAAGAGAACGCGAAAGCTCTGGTCCAAGTGTCGATGCCTCACCTGCCCGAGCCATGAGTGCTGTAAATACACCTGGATCTGTGGGCATTTCTTCCCCTGTGTCAACAACATTAATAGGTACTATGAACTCACCACCGATGATTGGCCCAGATATTGTGATGTCGATTACTACCCAAGTTCCTCCTCTTTCAGCGGGAGCTGATCCACCCCCACAACCATTCTACCCCTCGCCTCCTCAGTCAAATTCTGTACCATCATCATCTTCGACAGAGATGATTGCGCAACCTCTATCTGCGTCATCTACACTACTGCAGCATTTCCCTCCCCCCATGGAGCCTACCGCTCCTTCTGACCCTTCCTCACCAGACGCGGTGACGTATTCTGCCGCACCAGCTCCCGTATCTTCGTTCGATAGCTTTTCTGGCTTCGACAACTGGACACAAGACACTGCGCACTGGCAATCATCTGCTAACGGGATCCTTGACATACCTCTTGGCGATGTTGGCATCGGCGTAGGCATGGGCATTGATTCGCTACCGTATGGCGTTGACCCTATCGCAGGAGGAAGTGCCAGTGGAGGCTGGGAAACGGGCAATATGGGACGCATGGATATCGATGGTTCTGGTATTGATAGCATTTTTACAGATGCAGATTTCGACTTTTGGGACGACGGGAAACCTCAGCAAACTGTTATCTCGGCATCAGCATCGGCGCATGTGCACCCTCCGCTTAACATTAACATAACTAGTGAGACAAATTTTACGCACACCGCTCGCCCCGCTGCGCTTGCTATACCCCCCCAACTTTTCGAAGAAACCAAGACACCTGTTGTGCCTTCATCGCTCGCACCCGCATGGACGCCCGGCACTCTGGCTGGGAGTTTTCTTCAGCAAGGTAACTTGCTGGATGCTGCTGCAGAACTGATTCTGGCCTCGCCGACTAAAACACTTTCCTCTTCATCTGTCCCTGCAACTCCTTGCCAGGTAGCTCTCGATCCGGCGGTACGTCTCATTCCACGATCGCCATTGGCTGGTGGAAGCGTCTTTGATGCAATACCATTCGCTTCAACTTATCGTGTCACGGACGGGAAGTACACCGCGGGAAAGTTCGCCCTACCAAGTCCTCCGGATGAAGAGGACAGAACGCATTCGGTCATTGGACCGTCGTCCCCTCGGGGAGGCAGTTGGTGGAGCTCCTACCACGCGGCAACGGATCCACGTGTAGGAGTCGTGCGTAAGTTGATCGGGATCAAGCGCAAGAACATATTAGATGACTGTGCTGAAACTTCGGAGTGGGTGCGAGGGTCGCGAGAGTGGGCACGTAATGTCATGCTAACCCCGCCACCCGAGGAAGGCTACTCGCCGTCAGATGACAGTGAGTCGGACGACGACGAAATGCAGCTAGACGAGGACAACGACGACGAAGTGACATCACCGGTGACTGGCCCGCGACCATTTACACCTTTACCGTCCTACCTTCCGCTTGGACCGACATTGCTGCATACCCACTTCCAACACAGCCTTTTACTTCCCCTCTGCACGCCCCTGCGCCAATCGCGCGCCGCCGCATCTCCATCTGGCCAAACTCCAGGTGCCGCCCCAGTATCCGTGCCTACCCCCGTGTCTCCTGCTGCGTTACTCGGCGCAGCTTCGGAGAAGTCGAAATCACTGGAAGCGGCTGCGCAGATTCTCGCGAAAGAGGTCGTCGAGAGTGCTACGTGGAACGAAGCGTGGCGTGCGAACGCGGTCGACAGCTGGACCGAGCACCGCTGTGCGACGGAGGTGTGGCAGACAGACGTGCGTTGCGTGGCAAAAGCACTCGCCACACTACCCGGTTTGGAGTCCCCGCTTGACCTGCAATCTGTCTTCACATCGGAGGAGGGAGAAAAGCCAGAGCTGGAACAGCTCGAGTCACCTTTCCTCTCTGTCGCCAAGTCAGATGCGCTCATCCAGGTGCTGCCTACTGCGCTTCGGTTTTGGGACAAGCTGGGTCTGAGTCCGAGGGCGGGGAAGAAAAATGTCTGCGCATTCGTTTTCTTCGAAGAATTGGATGAGGCCAGGGTAGAGGCCGTCGAGAGATGGGTACAGTGGGTCTCTTCGACATATACGGTGGGTTTTTTTAACGATCTAGTTGGGTCAAGACGTTTCTGACTTGCATTTGTAGAGACATAATTTCGGGGAACACGAGCTCGGAAAATCAAGTAGTTGCGTAAGAGATGGACTTATTCCCGTCAAGTTCGAGACGTTCCGCAAGTCACTATGTAAGTTCGGCACTATGGATTCTTGAATTATAGCGTGTTGACTATGGTCATAGCGTCTTTTGTCACCGATTTGCCATCATCAAGCTCTAACTATGTTTTCTATATCGCCATGCCATCGTCCGCTATATCTATTTCTAGTCAGACTCTCCGGCAGGTGTTCTCGGCTGTCAAACGTGCGCAGAGGACGCGTACACAGGAACAAATCCTATTTCAGTTCATTCCCGCCCAATTAGTGTACTCGCTCAAATTCTCCTCTGCGGGTCGTGGTGGCGTGTTTGCGTTTGCCTGCTCCATCTACAACCGTATCTTGTCACCTATCGACCGAGTCATGTCCCGACAGATCGTAGAAAACAGCTTGCGCACACGCGACTTCTTCCAAGAGCCCGCGTTCTCCCTCGCCCGACCACTTAACACCAAAGTTCACTTCGTGCGACACTTTCCTGTTCTCTCCCTCGATGTGGTGGATAGGCACACCCTACTCCACGTCGGCTATCGCCTGTCCAGTTGCGGGAAGTGGGTCTTTGCGTGTTGCGTTGATCAGCGTGGGGATGCACACGACCTCGCCGTCTGGTTGCTTCCTAACGAGTCGCCGGAGGCGTTCATTGCCCAACATCTTTGGACGTTTGTGGTTGGCGTCGCGAAGCGGGCAAGCGTTGAATGGCGGATAGTCATAGCCAAACTCGGCGCGATGGACACCCGGGAGCTTGAAGGTATGCCCTCTTCTGATCGGCCGAGACCGTAACTAATTGGCCCTCATAGCGTGGATGTACCAACTCGATACATCAGTCCCGTCGTGCAAGGAGCTTCCCATGGTCCACGTTAGCCTCGTCTGTGTAGAGGTAAACACGACGTGGACCTTCATCGCGCCACATGGGGACAGCAAGCGTCCAACTTCCGAGAGTCGCACCTTGAAGACATCCACAGGCGGCACCATGATCGACGCTTCTTCCGTAACGTACCGCCTCAGTCACGGTACACAGATGGACCTCCTTCCCCCATCCTTCTCTACTGGTGACTTCGAATCCGCCCATTCGTGCATTCCCGATTGTTCAGACATCGGCCCCCCACCATACGAGCGACACCTCCGACCTCTGCGCAGTGCTACGCTCATCAGAGCTCCAGCCACTGCGGACCTCACCTCGATCACCATGCTGCATCTGCATCAACTGCACTCTACGCGGTCTCCGAACTCCTCTCTCACATTATTGGACGCGGACACGTTGCAGGACGTGTGCCGAAATTATCACGAGCTCTCCGTACTCGCTCGCGCCCGATGGCTCAGGGCGAACCCGATTCTTCCCTTCCATTTCGGAGCCCTGGAGATCATCGACCGCGCATTGAGGGGCAGTCTTACACCAGAAGTCTGAGACTCATGTTGTTTCTTTATCTTTTTTTTTTCGTCGTTCTTTTTCTCCGTCCATCTCGCTCTCCGTCATCGATTGTACTAATCGCTGTGGTTTTTAATCCTCGTTCGGATCACGCATTTCCTTCACCATATCGTAACGTGCATACTTTTACCCAGCTCGTTGTAGAGGGATCAGCCAATGTATTACCACCATCATTGATAGCCACTATATTATCGCAATTTGCACGACATCATCGTATCGCCCTCTTCTCCCTCACTGGTTCTTTTTCTCGTCCGCACTGTAGCCCTTGGGCGGATTCACGCGTAAGGGCGATTGGATGCTCGCGAGTGCGGAGACGCCGAAGAGCACGATGGGAACGAGCACGAAAAAGGCGAGAAGCAGACCGGAAATGAGCGCTGGCGTGAGCAGCTGGTAGCGCGCGAGGATGCCCCCAACTGGGGCTGCTGGGGAGGGAGCGGGCTCAGGAGCGGAATCGTCCTGGCGCCGTGAGCCTGCCAGGACAACGAGGTGTCGTGGGAAGGCGCGCTCGATCCTCTCGAGCTCGCTCGCAAGGCGGGTCTCTGAGTAATACATATCGGGATTTGGTCAGCCTCCGGACTGAGTACGGAGAATGGACGCACCATGCTCGGCGACAGAGCGCCTGCGCGCGCCCGCAGCTTCCGTGACAGCGGGCATGGACAGGCACAAGACGTGCTTGTTGCCAGAGCCAGAGTCGAGGCTCTCGGGCCCTGCGCCGACGGGAAATGAGAGGCGCTGCGCACCACAATGCTGCGTCACGAGGTTTGCGAGGTCCTGCAGGGAGTTGCCCTGGGGTGGGAAGCGCACGTAGGGTAGCTGAGCAGTGGAGGGAGAGTCCTGGAGGCGCGTCGCGACGAAGGACGCAGGCGAGAGGGAGCGCAGGTCGGACGCGTGTAGCTATGGTGGAAGATTAGTCGGCCAGAATGGCAGCCGCAGTGAGAGTGTTTCTGCGGAGGCGCACCCCAGGCTGGTCTACGAGGACCACGGCGTCGAACTCGCAAAGGCCATCGCCAATAAACATTTTTCCGAATACATCATCCCAGTGTGGGGTCGCAGATTTTATCTGTGTGACTGGTGGCTTATTGAAAGCGTCGCTCCTGTAGAATAAACGTTGGACGTCGGGGAGACATTGTTGGACGAGATGATTACCTATGAGACGACCATGCGATGACGGGGGACGTCTCGGAAAATGCAAGAGCCGTTGAAAATGAGGCCGCGAGGGCGAAGGTGAAAGAGGAACAGCGCATGGTTAGATAGAACATAGTCACTGACAGGTTTTATTCAGGGTGAAATACCACTACAGTAATACACACATTCAAACAAGATGTCGATACATGTACTTGCACTACACGATCAACGCACGCTGTCCGAACATGGCAGGAGTAAGGCATAGAAGATGATAGAACCATGATATCCGAGTCGTCACTGGCACTGGTGTATCGGTTGCTACATCTCATAAAACCACTCATCATCACCCTCAATATCTACGAAACTCTTCTCA
>QFDV01004244.1:2964-13996 GCA_003315845.1 Lactarius trivialis
TCCATCCGGACCTGACCACAATCCTGCGCATGCCAGCATCAGGTCTTGTACATCCATATCTAATGTCTCAGTGTCTAGACGGTCTATCGACTCCTCATCGAGGCCTCATCACTTGTATGAGCGTGCTGCATGGGTAGCATAGTAAGCCGGGTTGATTCGGATTGATAGCTTGAGGCTAAGGGTGGATCTGTTAAAACACGAGTTAGCCATGCGCTATGGTGGCGAGTGAGAGTGGCATTAGCAGCTGGGGCTCGTCTTGTACAAAACGAGTATCACCCGGGTCAACAATGTGGTAATCGCGCGATAGCCTTGGGAAAAAAAAAATAAGACAACCAAACACAACGTTACATGCGACAAGTGTCTTTGCGCAATTCCCGCTGACCATTTGTGCCGAGGCGTTTGAGCGTAGTAATAACATCCCCTTGAACAGCACCCGCCGGATTTGAAGTCCTTCAGTTCCTTCTCAACGTCGCCATGCGCACCCATGGATTCCGAGCCATGCTTTACCTCAAGTCCTTTTCGTGTTAGTTACGTCTCGCAAGAATTCTTCAAGAGTTTCCGCTCTCGGACCGCCGCAATACCTGGCTTGCAGGCCTTCTACTTCGTCTACTGGCGGACAGATGTAGATCCGGGCTGGTTCTGGACAGATCCTCTCGTCATGGGATTCGAATCCACTTCAGATCCCTACCAGCCTGCCTTGCGTCGTTTCGTGCGCCTTGTGGTTTACTCTGGTCCCCTCATTTACAGCGCCACATTGACCCCCAAATTTCGAGCCGTGATCGGATGCAAATGATGGGTCGTTTGGCGCGTCCAGCGGTTGGGATTTCGCGAAGCAAGAAGGGGCGTAGATCGCGTAATGTCGAGTTCTTCCGCGAAAAGGAACGGTCAATTCGACCGGTGGCCCGGTGGCCACAGGCCTGAGTGACAGTGACAGTGGCGCGATCTCCCGCCGCACGCTCAAACATTCTCACGGGACGGCATACGCCCTACTCTGTCCACGCCTCTTGAGAACCGGTCCACGGAGAAATTGGAGCTACTAGTGAGTGCGACGTGGACTTCTTCACGAGCCGCACATTGACAATAGGCATTTTTGCTACGCACACGTGGATATCGCTCCGCGGCGCCGTGATTTTACTATCAAAGGCTCCCATAATTCCTCTACATGGCATTGCGCACACACCCTAGTTAACACAATCGCCTCTTGAGGAATATTCTATTGGATCTCTCAAGAAGCACTGTCGTGGGAGACAATGTTGTTCCTGGGAGCTGTACGATGACGTAATTTAAACCCTAAGTACTTTATCTTTATCCTACAAACCAGATTATCGAAGGTTCGATGTTCGCTAGCCACGACAACCCCAGTCTGAGGCTCACTCAGACCCGATTCGTTCCGAATTCAAGGGATTTGTGTCATCATCGATGAGTCCAGTTTCCTATCAAGAGAAATCGCTGGGAAGGAATCCATTGCGCCTGCAGACCTCTGCGGGCAGAACCAAAACGGGGATGCCAGATGGTGGGAAATTGGCCACGCTTTACCACCTCACTCGTCAATTTGAGTCGGCAAGCCAATGAAGTCACCTCGATAGGCACTTTAAACCTTGCTGGCCTTGTTGCTGGCCGTACTTGAGACGAAATGGACCCGGCGGGTGGCTAAACACTCAGCAACACCCAGTTTTTTTCAAGCAGTGGTTGCTGTTCTTCCCTTCCATTTCCGTTTATGTCATGGATCCGGTAATACGCTACGTAGACACAGCAGGTCTGGTTACAGTACTGCTAAAATGACATAACTCGCCGTTCTGACATGCAAAATTCTGGATAAAAATTCATGATCCGGCCAAAACTATTATTGACGAATTTACGATCGAAGAATTTACGATCAAGTCCTTAAAAAGAAATTATTAGCTTGTAAACCTTGTTGTAAACCTATCAATAGGTGTAGCTGGTCCTTTTTTTTGTTGGGATGGTCTGGGGAAAGCAAGCCATTTAAAGCCAGAGTAGTCGTTTTCCCTTTCATTGGTCACTTTCTAAGTCTAAGCACTGAGTCGTTGGGAGTGTCCACTGTCTTGACCAATCGATCGTCGTTGGGGTACCACGTTTCACCAATAGCTTGGAATACGCTGAATGTGGGTATTCTTGTTCTCTGGTGTCGGAGTGGCACTTCGGGCACAATTTGATTTGATTGTCTGTCTGCTTCGCGATCCTAGGAGCGAGGCATCGCACGTCGATTACTGTAGGTCTAAAGTGACCACCTGGCCGTTGCAACGAAGGCCCCACAAAGTGCGACCCATCTCTTTTTTTTTCTCTTCCTGTTTTCCCCATCCGTGTATGAGGACTCGATCCCAACCGTGAATGCTTGTCGTGAATGCGTGAACAGCCGCGGAACGAGGAAGCGGTATGATTTGATAAGCGCTCTGACCCCGAGTCGGATGCCTGACCCCGGCCTCAACTACTGCAGGCGACCTTGGACATCTTCGGCGAATCCATCCCTGAGGCAATTATCAGTCAAGCTCATCCATCGTCAACGAAACCGGGCCCGCGGTTATCGGTGATGCAATACCCTCCTTTGTTTGGGTACTTTGAACATACGACGACAACCCGGCCATACGCTCCTTCCGTAAAATTAACGCGTTACCAAGCCGACCTCACTCACCCAAAAGTGCGATCAGAATCGTCGACGACTTCCAAAGAGTCAAACTCGACTTCTCCGACCCCTTTCAAGTCGGCCCGTCACTCCCTCCGACTGCGACTCTTGCGATCTCGTCTCTTTTCTAAGCCCGTAGTTTTGGCCCGAGGATTCGCTCTGTTGGTTGCCTGTCTACACGCGATTTGGTCCGGTGGAATTGCGGAGTTATTCTAGAGCTGCCATGTCATAGGCCACTGATAGCCAATGAACCTTGCAATGGGCGCTTGTGTGGGTCCCGTCGAGACCACGTAGAAGTACTGCAGATCCTCGGGTACAGATCAAGTGCAAAACTGCATACGGTTCTCCTCAAATTACCGTAGTCCAGAAATCAGAGTTAGCATGCGTATGTGCGACGATACCTCGATCCGGATCGGATTTGTCCTGCTGCCAAAGACCGGCTCCACGTGAGTTTTTCCGAAATACTGGTTCTTTCACAGTTCGCGTTCGCATAGGCAGCTCTGCTACTCAAAGAGTCGAAAAGAGGTATATTATTTGTCTACAAAACTCGCACAGGAGCTGATGCCACGTCGTATTACGATACAATAGGAAAGATATGGATATGTGTGCTCGTGTTAACAAGGGACCAAACCCTAAAACCAGGGTGAAGATACGCCTCGAGCGCCAGCACCCATGGTTCCAACTCTATGCTGCCTTGTGCCCTGCACAAAGCGCTTTATCCCCCTGGATCTCTTTTTACTTTTGGAGTGAGCGCACAGACATACAGGATGATGATAATCAAAATGCGAGACGGAAAGTATTTAGCACACGACGATCCTCGGCCGACCTTGGCGCGTAGGGCCGCGTGGTGGAGGGCGATCCTGGCACACCTGCTGCCAGTGGGATCGGTGGTGCATGACCGACCACGGAGGATAGACGTGGAAGATTTCCCGTGAGAGGAGACTGCGGACGCGTGGCAACCGTCTGAGTGCCACACATATACGCTTGGGCTGGCACCATCATCACAGGCGATGACGAGGAGCCTGGGCGGCTGGGGAGCGGCAATCGATGGCCACTCGGGTAGAATGCATCATCTTCGTCGGGTTCACAAGGGAAAGTATCAGCGCGCTTGTAGGAGCCCTTGCTGGAAACGTAAATGCCGTGAGGGACACGAATATTGCGCAGCTGTTCGATATCGTCGATCGTCTGCAGCCGTGTGTAATCATTTCCCTGATAATAGAGTGGGCGTGAGGAAAATGTGGTGACGTGGGAGAGATCTAGTGCCATACCGAGAAATAGGCAACAATGTGCCATTTTCGTGGTGTGCTGGCACCAGGCAGGTACACTTGCGTCGAGAACGTTTGTTTCGTAAGGCCATTTGGCTTCGACGGCCGATCTTGGCGCCGATTGGTCAGTGGAGGGACGGAGAGTGGGTCGAGAGTACGTCGTGCCCTGCCAGATGTTCCAAATAAGACGTCTAGAAGCAGAAGAACGAACAAAAATAGACACGTACCGTCTTGCAGCTTTTAGGTCGCGCTCTTCTTGGGTCGCCTCGAGTTTTTCCTCGTAAAATAGATAATCTCCACGCATCCTGCTTTGGGACCTATTATCTGACGCTCAGCCAGCGGCGTGGAGTGCGCCTTGGGTCGCCCTTACCATCGTCGGCCGTCTGTCCATCGCTCCAGGCCACCTTTGAACTCTGCCTCCTCCCACACAAAGATGTGGCCTGAGCCGAGCTGCTCTCGCTCGGTAGATGACAACCGTCTGGTAATCAATGGGAGGATGCCGAGCCTGACGGCTTCTAGAATGATGTGTGCATCTCTTGCATCACGAATGTCTATCCATGGACGATGATGAGACGCAGAAGCAGAACTGGGGAGTATAGAAACGTACGTAGGGAAGGGTGAGTGGTGAAGTCGAAGTGCGATCGGGGGTGGTTTCCCTGAGAAGTATAGGCCATGTTGCACAAGAAAAGTGAGAGGGGTGAGTGGGTCGACTGTTGTGTCAAACTGGGTCATTGTCAGGTTGTATATATACTACTCACATAAAATTAGCAGGATCAACTCTCTTGGGGCAAAGCCGAATGCGGGAGACCACGGAGGCACGGCAAGTAAAGGACGGCAACCTCAAACATGCTCTGGCTATCGCATGAATTTTAGGCACGGATTGTTTGGATAGTTGTCCTATCCAAGCCCATCGTCGCAAGGGTCAGCTCGCCGACCGGTCGGATGTCCTGTATTGAGATTATGCACTGCAAAAAATATATGATTCAATTGGACCCGAGGGCGAGGGGAAAGAAGAATGGGGCTAAATCGCTGGCTCAAAGTCAACTAAGGGCCGCTGTCGCAAAATGGTTCTCCTCGGAGTCGGGATTACGGCACCAATAGCGCAAATATTTAGCGAGATTCCCCGACTGACTTGCGGCTACGATACGTGCAAAATACGATACGCCTTGCAAAGTTTGTGGGTCTTATCTCGCCACAAAGATTGAACTCTAAGTAGATGGGATCTCGTGGAGCACAAAACTCTATACATAGTGCAGTGCAACCTTGATACAGCTTAGATTATGTCAACTCAGCAGTGAAACAAAACCTTTTCTCACGAGTTGGGCACACTGGCATGGCCCCTCCGTGGCGTGGCGCTGTCAGTGCCACTGAACAATTTCGTTTAGACCCCAAGGAGACGTCCTGAGAAGTACAGTAAATCCTGCAAATTGGCGCGTCATGACTGCTTAATTAGGGCCTTAGCACCGCGTCCTGGGCCAACATCATCGAAATCGATATCCTGGGGCAACCAATTTCGGTACGGATTGGCTAAATGGCTCATGAAACATATAGACGCAGGCAGAACTATAGATTAGCGGCGAGTGTCATTTTGGTGAACCGTGACGTTGACAATAGTTTCGAGATTAGTCAGGACCGAGTTGTCCGAGTCCTTGTGTTCTTGTTCTCTTTTCGTTTCGTCATAAATTGAGTGGGACGACGAGCGTGCGTGCGAACCGAATTATATAACACCTCGCGACCCACGTGGACAACCGCAACTCAACTGTGATCCTCGTTCCTGTGAAGTCCCGTTGTATCGGAAGTCAACTATATATCGACAGAAGTTTCCATGACATACAGTTCGACTTGTTCGTAAACCCCGTCTGTGTGCCTGAGTCGATATTTAAACAAAATTTCCGAGGACGTCCGTAGCCCGCAACAACAGCACGCCGATACCAGCCGATGATGCCTCTGTTCGTCTAGTCGTGCACATGCACACGGATTAATATACGTCGTGCGCGAGTACAAGTCAAAGTACTCAACTACCAGGGATGCGACGGTCGCTCCGAGTCGATGGCAACGTCGTCGGGAAATACTGGATATAGTGCGAATGAGCTCGCCGATTGAGAAGGAGGTATGTCGTGGGATTGCAGAAGACGACAACGCGACAACCTCCGAGAACGCCCCCAAGTCCGCTCTTTTGTCTCTTGTGGCGTCGAATAGACGGATGCCGGTCATTAGCGCCGTCTCCCCCGACCTTCGGTGCTTACGGCTTGCTTGCTCAGGCATTGCCATGGCGTAGTACTGCTGCACTGGGCGCAAAGAGGCGTCTTGAGTTCTGGACAATTGTTTTTCCATCAACTTTGAAGCTGAACAGCTCGCACGATGCATTGTGCTGGTCCCGGAGTCCCTTTTTCGGATTTGGGGGGGGCGCGGACAACATTCACATGATTGACTCGATGACTCGACTGGCAGGCAACAGTTACGCAACCGTCTACTTGTATTACAGCATGCACCTCGTCCCCAGTGCTTCCAGGCTGATACAGAGCTCCTGCTAGGGGGTATCAGAGTTGGCGCACTGGGACGGCTTCCAGGCCTACAAGTCGTGCCCACTGGGAAGTCGACCACTCATTGGCGATGCACGGTTCTAGGTCCTCAGGCTCTTCTTCCCCAATAAAAATGGGCCCAGACATTGTGGACGAAGCGACCCCATCTACCCCAACTGATAAAAGCTTGACGCACTCAATAATCACGAGGAAACCGCCGCCTGTTCGCAGTCGATTTGGGGGTGTGTTATACTGTTTTTTGTATTGCAATAAATTACAGATGATATATGTACAGCGTCCGTGGTGTGTATGGTTGTTTGTGGAGGGGGAGGTTCAAGAAAACAAGAACAAAAACACGTGGCGTATCGTTCACAAGGAGGTTGGCTCGGGTATGTCGGGCTTGAAGCGGAGTCGACCAAGCAGCACAGAGTCCCAGGGCTCTGACGAGTTCTTCACGAGCGAGACGTTGTTTGCACTGACGGCACCCACCATCTCCTGCTGCACGGTATCCCTGGAGGGGTCCATAGTTTGTTCTGCCGAGGTGAGCGTAAACTCGCCCCATGGGCGTCCGACGTGTTGAGACGAAAACACATTGAAGTTGACCTGTTGTGCAACCAACCAATCAGCGCTCAGCCGCGGCGTGCGCCGGTTTCCCCCAACACTCACCTGTCCGTCCGGATGGCTGTGACTGACAAAGGACGCATAGTCAGGGGCGTCCAACGCCCCAATAACTGTGGGAAAAGAACGAAAAAATATTAAGCGCTGCGCCACTATCTATATTGAAAACGGCGTACCGAGAAAGATGTCCTCTCGCGTGAGACGCTGCTCACTGCCGTAGATCTTCATGATGTGATCAATGTTGGACTGGAACCACTTTTTCGGCACGTCGACGTTCGTGATGTAGCGGTACATGGTCGACTCTGCGTAGATGTACGCCACCTTGTGCCGAGCGCGCAGCTGGAACGATTGCGTGCGACTGATACGCCTAGTGCGGGGTAAGTTAAGTGTGTTGTGACGGCGGTACAGTACGTACGTGGATGTAAATAACCCGTGGACGCGATCGAGGCCGCGCTGCGCAGCGTTGCGCTTGTCCTGTCGTTGGCTGCCCTTCAACACCTTCCCGTATCCTGACAACATCGGAAGCTCGTCCGCCTTGCCTCCGGACGACGCCCCGGGCTCGAACGCATTGAACAGCGTCTCGAAGCGGCCGTCCGGTTTCGACAGGAACCCCACCGCTCCGAGTTCAACATGATTCGGTTTCCACAGCGGGAGCGTGACTTTTCGGTGGCATTGTCAGTTTTCACGGAAAAAACACAAGAATGGAATAAGAACTCACGGATGGTGTGGTACTCGTGCTGCAGGAGCATCCGGTATCGACGCTCGTTCTGGCATTTCGCAAAGACGTCGTCGGGGTGTAAAGGAGAGAGATAGCCCGATGCGAGAATGCTCTGGTTGAGATCGATGCTGGCGTCTGACCTGAGCGACGTGGCGTCTGCAACCGCCGGCTGCGACAGCGACACGAACTCGCTCAGCTCTTCCACCGACGACAGCGAATTCAATTCGTCCTCCTCGCCCGTGTCCAACCCCAGCCCCAATGTCGGTGCCGGGACGAGCTCGTCGTCGCCTGGTAGCGGACTCGGCAAGATGTCAGGCGAGTGATGCAAGTGGTGGTGCGGGTTCTGCAAGTCCCACTCGGCGACGAGGGGCGTCGGGCTCGGCGAATCGAACATCAGGTCTAGACCCTGAGCGCTCCATTCGGAACGCTGCTTCTTGAGCTCGCGTGCGATTATCTCGAACGAGGGCCGGTTCGACGGGACGCGGTCCCAGCTCGCGCGGATGACGCTCATGAGCTGTCCAGGGACGAGATTGGACGGCGGGAGCGAAGGCCTCATGTTCTCGTCTGGTAAGGTGTTAGTTAGTTACCACCGCAGGAGAGGAATACCCACCCAGTACGAAATGCCGCACGGCATCGTCGTCCATGAGCGGCCACGGTAGAGCTCCCATGGTGAGGATCTCCACACAGCAAATGGCAAACGCGTAGACGTCCATCTCTGGCGTCAGCGCTGAGGCGCCTTGCATCAGCTCGGGCGCCTGCCAACGTAACGTCCCATCTACAGTGAGTCAGATCGAGGTAAGAGTCAGAAAATGAAACTTTTGAAAAACGTACGTGGTTGCGGTGCGTGGCTAATGCGGTAGACCTCGGACTTCATCTCGCTTTGGCCAAAGTCGGAGATGACGCAACGCGTGTCATCGTCGACGAGTATATTGGCGGCCTGTGCAGGTGTCACGCGACGGTTGGTTGGTTTACGGCTGAGATACGTACCTTGAGATCGCCGTGCAGCACACCTTGTTTGTGAAGGTACGCCATACCCTTCGAGATCTCGTGTATCATCTTCAACGCGTCTACTCTTGCGGCATCGGCGTCGCTCAGGCCCTTCAGGTACTTGACGAGGCTTCCCCGCGGATAATACTTGCTGACCTGTGCCAATGTATCAATATATAATCAGGAAAGAGAAAAAAGTCCTCTCTCACCAGGAACCACGGTGGCTCGCCGCTCGCGCTGGACGCGCCTAGGAGCTCGATAACGTTTGGGTGGCAGAAAGACTTCCATATCTCGACTTCGTGCACGAAGATCTTGCGCGGTGTCGATTCCGCGAGCACCTTGATAGCGACTGTATGCCCACGCCACGCCCCGCGGTAAACGTCGCTGAAAAACCCAAAGCCGACCCTCGCCTCGAGCTCGATCTCGTACGGCGTGATCGTCCAGCTCGGGAGGCCGAGCTCCGTACCACGTGACAGCCGGCGCAGCGCGTCGATCCCCGTCTCTATGAACTCGCGATCGAGCGTGTCCGGGGAACGCCGGGGAGCGGATTCGACAGACGCCGCCTCTTGCTGCGGAGACGGTATGGCGGCGGACGGGGTACTACTCTCCTCAGCGTCCTGCCCGTCTTCGACGACGCGCTCGAGCGCGCGCTGTAGCGTCTTGATGGCCTCGGGCATCTCGCTGCGCGCGATCTGCAGCACTTCGATCATCGCAGCGTCCTCGTTCGTCTTGAGCGCCGTGCGCATGAGCTGGCGCAGGTCCGCCGCGTCGTGGACGCGGTCGTGCGCGTTCTGCGCGGTGCAGAGGGCGTGCATCGTCTTGCGCACGCTCTCGGAGTCTGCGGGGGAAGACTGGAGCGCCGTAGGCGACGAGGGGAGTGGCACAGGTGACAAGTTGGGATATATATGCGCGAGCGATTCGAGCAGTTCGTGCGTTTCCTTCTGTCGTCGCACTTCGTTGGCTTGGATGAGCTTCAGAGTACGGATCTGGATAGAGAGCTGTCAAGGCAGATGGAGCGCGTCAGTGTCGTCGACAGCGTTTTTTGCGGACGTCGCGTACGCTGAACATTTCGAGGGCCTCGTTGAGGGAGGTGTCGCAGTCTGCGATACTGGAGAGGATTTCATCGCGCCTCAGGTAGCGCGTGAGGAAAGGACGATGGCCGAGCTTCTTGAGGACATTGTGGACTTCTCTGAACGCCCTATTGTGCAGTGACAAATCAGAATGGAAAATATGCGTGGTCATGAAGGCGGTCGGAACGCACTCGACGAGTTTCGCGATGGGCGCGTGGAGTTCTTCGGCTACGGTATAGCCCGCATCAACGATTTCGTCACGAACAGAAATCAAGGTGTTCGCGCAGCGTTCAGTCAGGCGCAGAGACGCGAGACGATTCATCTGGTGGAGAGTTTTCTGTTGTCAGCAGCAGCGCCCGCGTGAATGGGCACCTCGCTCACCTCGACCATTTCGACGGCGTCCCAAATATTCAACAAGATCCCGCCGACAAGCTCCAATCCAGGCACGGGCGCGAATCGCAAGAGGTCGACACCGGCAAAGAGTGCCTCGTGACCGATGAGCGCAGCTGTACCGAGTGCGCCACCGATGGCCTCGATCACGCGCTAGACGGGATATGGGCGTCAGAATGGAGAAAAAAACTAGGAGAGCAATGGCGAGGAAATGGACGCACAGTGCGTGTGTGGACGTATCCCTCCACCTGCTCGGCGGGGAGCGTGCGTTTGCGCTTCGAGGGCTCCGCCCAGGGACGCGGCAAGTGGCCGCTGGCGCCGCCGCCGCGCTCGGGGGACGAGGCTGGGGAACGCGAGTGCAATGTGAACGGGAACAAGGCCGGCGCACTGGTTGTGGGACCGACGGAGCCGCCAAAGGAGAGGGCCGACAGGTGCGGGCTAGATTCAACGATTGACTGCGGGGCCGCGGGCGCCGATGCGACGCGCGTTATGGGGATGGCGGGCTGTGTTGTTGTGTTGCGCACAGGTGATCGCTCACGCGTGCCGAATGAGCGCAGGCGTCCACGAGCGGCTGTTGGAGGCGGAGTTGGGGGGAGGTGGAGGGAGGCACGCGAGGGCGGCGTCAATGATTGGAATTGGTACTGCGGGTTAAGGGGAGACGGGGTGCGTGGAGAGGACCGACGAGATGATGTATCGGAAGAGCTCCCTGTGTCTGCGCTGTGGGGGGGTGATGGGAGTGGAATCATGGTCGTAGTCGGGGTGAGGGAGGGCGATGGTGGCGATGATCCGTGAGAGGACATTGTGGCCTGTCTATGATAGAT
>QFDV01004245.1:0-14342 GCA_003315845.1 Lactarius trivialis
GCTGCTGCTCACTCTTTCTCCCTCGCTTCTCGTCGATCTCATCGCCGGCGTTGGTCTCGGTAAGCCCGGCCGTCCGACTCTTTCCGCTGCTCTGAAGAAACCTGCACTTACTCCCACCTGTAGACCTCCGGCATCCTCTCTCAAAGAGAGAAGTTACTCGTACGACATTCGCGACCATTCCTCTCCTTCTCGCCGGCACTGGTCGACTCGGTGAGTCCGTCCTGTTCCCTCAATCAAGGGCCGAGTCTGACTTGGTCGCCGGTCGTCGCTTTGTGCCCTTGCAGACGCACTCACATCTACTATCACTCCTGCGGCTGCTCTGAAGCAGGGCGCACTTATCCTCACTCTAGACCTCCGGCCTCCCTCTGAACCGCTCTCAGACTCCCTCAACGAAGAGAGCGGGCATTCGTACGGGATTTGCGACTATTCCTATCCTCGTCGCCGGCATTGGTCGACTCCGAGTCGATGAGTCCGTTCCATCACCTCAATCGAGGGCCGAGTCTGAAACGGTAGTCGTCGTCTTGTACCCTTGTAGACGTACTGACACCTACCCACTCCGTATGAGGTTCGCAACCATTCTTCTCCTCGTCACCGGCGCTGGTCGACTCGGTGAGTCCTCCCCATCGCCTCAATCAGGGGAGCTAAAAACTTACTCGCTCGTGCCTCGTCGTTTTGTGCCCCCGCGGACATCACCAAGTCTCGATTTGTTGCTGAAGTTGTCTCTCCCACATACGCATGGGGCGTGCCATAGCGCTTTCCAGCGATTTGGCCGACAGTGAGTCGAAGCCATAGACGTGCCATTTCAACAAGAACGTTTAGAAGGCCGCGCAGGGTACCGCCTCGCCAGCCGCCGCTGCGAAAAACGGGCTCAACGCTTGCCTTCTCTCCTCGTGCCTCGTCTCCCTTCCCCTTCCCTGGCCTGCCGTGCCTCCTCACAGTCGTCTCCTCTCGCTTCGTTGGGCCCTGTCGCCCTCAAACCTGCACATGCACGGCCAGATCATCATATTTTCCACGTCCTACCTCAAACGAGGTTCCGCTTCCCACCCATACGCCAGCGCATCGACCTCGAAAAACGATTTCGTTCCCTTTCCCTTATATCTTGCATAGAACATAGATAACACATGACTGGAATCCGCAATCGTCCACACAAGAAGGTTACAAGCACGAGTCGTACAAGCGAGTCGTACAAGTACCCTACATGAGAGCCCCCCGCCTTACAGATTCCGATGCACCGTGTCAAACGCAGCGCCAATGGACTCATTAAAAAGTCCCCTACTTCCACGGACTCAGGGCTCGCCAAAGTAGTACGCTCTATCGCGAGCTGAATAAATGTAAGTCTCGAGCTTGCAAGATCTTGACCCAAAGGACGCAGCTCACATCAAATTTGGAGTGGTAATCGGCAAAATTGCTACGCATGCGAAGTCCGCTTGGGCCTGAACCATGCTCGTAGTGAGAGCGCGCATCCGTCCTGAAGGCGGGACAGTCGGCCGTGCAGCGAAATATGGTGGTGGTGATGGCGACGCACGTCCCAGGTCTCTCCCTCAAGGCCGTACGCCTCCTCGCGCTTCTGCTAGTCCGTGAGGATTGTCGAATGCAGCGCGAGATGGTCCGAGTGGGCTACGTTGACGCCGACTCCGCCGTGTGCATGCATGCGCACGTGCGGGCCCATCGCGGTCACGTGCACATTCGTGCGGTGCACGAGCACTAGCGCGCCTTGACGAGTATGTTGTCCGCAGTACGCTGAGGACAGAGCCGGGCCTGTGTTGTGACATGTGGTTGTCGTGAGTTTTCACGCCAGGGAGAGCTGGGTCGCATGCACCACCGATGTAGCTCATCGCACTAAGGAAGAACAAGGTGGCGACTATCAATCTCACGATCACGATGCGTGGTGGCTTTTTTTGTCCACGGAGGAGATACAGTCTATAGTGCGTTCATACACACACGCTTGCATGATGACATCCAACGTCCTCCTGGACCACAATAAAAGACGGAATTTCAAATAAGCCTGATGTCGATAGAGTACGATGATACTCAAGGCGTAGAGAGCAAGGTAGAGAGGTGCGGCATCCAAAATCGTTGTCAGGCTTACCACGCACGCTTACCACTATCCTAGTACAGTCCAGCCTTCCTCTCCTCCATTTCTGTGTCATAAGTACCCCCCGAGAGACAATTACAAAGAAACATCGTGAATGGTAGAGGCCTGATTCGAGCTCCGACCACGCATCACAGAGCGCCCGGACAAACGCGCCGAATCGATGCGCGACTCCGGAGTTACTCCGGTCCTCCCTCTTCCAGTCCTCTTCCCTCATTCCCAGTGGGAAGTCGATCGTCCGAGGTCGTTTGGGTTCAATTGTGGTAGACACAACCCACCTGTGTCGATATAGTCAATATTTGTTACGTACACTACTTTTTTTTTTTCGACTTCGTTTGATTGACATTGACCACCCTTGTTGAAGCCCACTGTAGTCAATCGTCGAAGTCGCTCTCGTTAAAGATCTCTGGGGTCGGTCATTACGAATCGATCACAGTACAATTGCACGCTACTACTGTACGTTTAACTACATGTCGTTACACACCAGATCGCAGCGCCACAGAGACAATACCCAGAGCAAGTAGAGCTATACCCAGGCCAGACCAGCGTGACAAAGAGAGTTTGATTCCGAGGGCGAAAGTAATTTGAAAAGGTTCAACGACAGGTGGAGTCCAAAGGAGTTAATCGGATGAGAGATTGTGATGCGTACGACATGCGGAGAAGGGGGTAGGAGCGAGTGTCTTCAAGACGGCTCAGCCGATAGTCATTTTTCTGATAGGCTGATGGCGTGACGGCTGTCTTCGCAACTCACTTAGCCACTTTTCACCAAAATAGAGACTCAGTGAGACGACGTCAGTACGGAGATTGTACATGCAACGAGGACCTACATTGAGCGCGCGCAAGAATGGCTGCAAACCGAGTTAGCGTCGATCAAGGTGTCGATTGATGTATATTTGCGTTGCCAACCATACCTCTTTGTTATTGTTAGATGCCTTGAAGTATGCGTCGAAGTTGGTGGCGAGACCTTGACCAATGATCACCCCATTGCTGAGCATTCCAGTATCGCATGCATACACTATGTTTCTGAGGCGAAGCATCATAGAGTGTAGTTCGAAAAGTGCGGGTTTCCCGGTATCTTGGGCACCGAGTCAGTCCGAGTGGTTGGTTGTCGTGGATGTCTGCGCGGTCGTCCTGGAAAGTAGCATATTGTTGGCATGAGTACACAAGCACGACTCATCTGGGTGCGTTGGTGTGTTTGAAGTGACGTTGATATTGTGCGTGACTTCCACGGACGTGGGCAAGGCGGCTGGGGTTACCTACAGTCGGAGAACCGGCATGATTAAGTACATATATCCCACAGTCGACGAGCGCGGTATACTGCAATGAATTTATCACGAACCTTCTGTCTTGGAGAGAAGGAGGGAACTTGCAGGCTTGCTCATTGTTGTTTTCGTCAGTCTGAATGTTGCCGTGCTCTCTAGTGAAGTCAGCGTGGTCGGCTAGTCCGGGGGTTCGACGCCTTCAAGTTCGCATTTGACTCCCGTAGTTGCGTCATTGTATGTAGTCCAGTCAGAAACCTGCACCTTGACGCGCGTTTTGCTTGAGCTGCTTCTTAGTAGCTCTAGTGAGTGCATTCTCTGCACTTGCGGAGACCTGGCCTTAACATTTGGACCATAAACGTACTGATTGTCGCCGATAACTCCGCTAGCGATCCAGGTCTAGCGACCAATGTCCAAGAAAGTCGACCAGTTAATCTGGAGATCCAGATTTGCAGAGCCATGCGAGTTAGCCTCATGAGTCGACAACGATGTGGGTGAGGAGAAAAGTATGAAGGCGGAAGGCGGAAGAGGGCAAAGTGTTTGTAGCAGTTTGGCGCTGATTTACCGGCGCTCAGAACCTGTCCCCAGTCGCGTCAGCACTGGCATCAGTTTCATCTTTTGCCCCGCCGTCCTCGCCGCCGCCGGAACGAGAAATCGAGATTCCGCGCGAAACGGTGGCGATCTCTCCCACCCTACCACCTGTAATTGGCCACACGTCAGTGTCTCGTGAGTACGACAGCCCAGAAAACCACTAGAAAATCCCAGAGAACAGCCTCGGGGACAGATGTGCGGCCATCACGATCGGATCAAGGCCTATGATAGGTGTGTCCGTTCGTCCGCCTATTCCGTGGAACCTCCGTGTGACAGAGTTCAGCCCCCTCCTGCGGGTGGTGCATCCAAGCTCTCCTCGTCCTCGCTATCCCGCGTGCCTTCACGCCGCATATCCAAGACGCTCCTCTTCCCTCCCTCACCGGCAATGGACCTCCCCCTCAACGTGGCAGAGAAAACTGGAATCCCGACCAGATTGACATAATATCTGTCACCTCCTCCAACTCGCCACCGCCGCCTCGGCGCAGCCCGCTCAAGCCCAAGAAACCATAACCGATCCCCACGCCCCTCGACCAGGCGTTGGCGGCGGCATTCACAACTGTGCGAATCCTAGGATAACCATGCCGACGGCGGCCAGTGACAGCACGCGCCGGTTGCCAAAGGAGACACGCGCTGAAACTTTGAATAACCGCACGATCGTGAAGCTTGTCATTCCGTCGCCGCGTAGAAAGGTGAAAAGCCATCTGCATACGTCGACCAGTCCACAGAGAAAACGATGGCGCGTATCCAGGGGTGGCGATACCACAAACGAACAAGACGACTCTGACGACGAGGTTGAGATCCTCGGTGATGCTCTGCGCGAGCTACGGTGCGTACCGGAGGCCTCCCAGTCCAAACAAAAGCCCCGCCGTGCCAGCCAGCAGCAGCGCGTTAAGCCCACTCCCCGTCTTCACCTCCATATCTGTGCACACGTCCACATCCACGCTCTCGCCGCCCCCACGGCGGCCGTCCTCACCCGTCACTCCCGCAGACGTCAATTCGCGCGCCCGCCTCCCGCTGATGATCCTGCCTGCATCCGCACGTACGGAGATCGCGATATCCTCGCGCACTCAGTCACTTGCGCGCGTCGCGCTGCTACTATACCGCCGCTGCCGAACCTAACCCCACCATGGACAGCAGCGGCGCTTGCGCCACTATCTCCACGACTTCCACCGCGACTACTGATTCCAGTCTGCAGCATGTGAATCCGGATATCCTCTTGGACCTCGACCTCTCTATGGATCTCGGGGACAGGCCCGCGGATGCGCACGGGGGCGACGACCTCGTCGTGCCTCCGCCTCCGTGGAACTTATTAGCCACGCGCTCACAAGCCCAGACCGTGACTTGGACTTTGACCTTACGTCTCTGAGCGCCAGCGAAGGATGGGTCGACTGGCGCGCCGGGCACTTCCTCTGCCGGTACGGATACGGGCGTCGTCGTCGGCGAGTGTGCTGACGATGGGACGATCGACCCGTCCGTGCTTGGCGGGAGCGCTAACAAGGTCGACGAAGATACAAGCTCGCCGATCCGTCGGTCCCGCAGAGACGGTGGCGGCGCGCAACGTGAAGGCGAGGGCATGGACGATGAGGAAGAGGAAGACGTCGTGGGCATGTTGTTCGAGAACGCGAGCGACGAGGATTTTGTGCTGCCGTCGGGGTTGGGCAAGGGAAAGGGAAAGGGCCGATTTGTTGAAGGTGTCTCATTTTTTCATGTTATTTTGAATCCGTTTTCGTGCACCTCGGGGCAGATTATCTCATGTAGCACCACAAGGTGTCATCATGTTGCCGGACTGCGTCAGTCCTGTTGCTACGGCTGGTGCGAGGACCTGGAAGAAGAGCCGGCGCAAGGCGCTTACGGACGAAGCCGAGGTCGAGCATCGGGTTAGTTACAACAGCGATGATAGTGAAAAAGCGACGAGGACGGTCCGCGCGCACCCAATAGGGGCCACTATCTGCGCATGCTTTTCTAGACGCCCATCCCACCAAACGCCCACGGCCACAGTCGTTGTCGTTAGGGGGGCTGACGTTCTGCCGATGCGTCTTGCTCCTTTAATATTTAATGATATTGAATGGTGGCCCAAGATGCGTTGTACGCTGATCAACGAGTCGAGGCACAAGCGGTGCCCCATGATATTTTGCGACATGTTCATCGAGACACGGTACGGTACGCACGCACGCACACCTGCACCATTCACACAAATTCTGACACACTCTCCTGAACGCAGGTACCCTGACGTGACATTCGATCTCTCTGCAAAGTCATTTGCGTGTCTGGCTACTCGCGACTATTGTAATTGCTCAGTTTACGCACGTTGGCGCGGGGAGACGTACATCTCGGAACGTGGGGACGGCTGGCGCAGTTGGCTCGCGCGGCAAGCTGGCTCTTCCCATCACCTGGGTGGACCACCATGAAAACTACAAGTAAGACCAAGAGCAAGACCAGAGATTTTTGAGCGGCGGCGTCAGCTCCAGCGAAGCGGTGCGCAACGACATCAACGACCGACGCTCAGGTCTTAGACGAGAGCTGGAACGTGACGGCCGTATTCACGGTTTCCGGCGAGCGTGCAAGGAAACATGACCCGCATCGTCCGCGGTCCCCCTTCTTGCCACCACAGACTCAAGCTCGATACCCAGCCCACGCAGGAGCAGCCAAGACGCCGGCATGTGTCTATCGGGAAACCCCGCAAGGCATGGGGTCGGCTCGTGTGGAGGAGAACAAGACAATGAATGGGAAGGTGAAGAGGACCAAGTGCAAGAGGATTCGAGTCTTTGTGGGGAGCTTTGAGCCGTTGTTGGTGAGGCGCGGGCAGGAACCGACGGCGGTCTGTTTCTTTACCGCTGCTCAACGATGCTCGCGACGCTGACGATGGCGACGAGGATCAAAACCTCGACGGGGGTGGCGATGTCGATGCAGATGCAGATGCAGACGACAACGGGGTCTGGCCGGGGGAGTACGTCGTACTGGCTGCCGTGATAACGGAGCCGGAAGAAGAGTGGAAACGGTGGTGTCGAGGAACACCCCGGAGGAGGTGGAGCGTGCTATCGGCACTGCGTTCGCCATTGGCGCCGCGGCGTAGTTGATGTCAAGGCGTATTAAACAAAAACAAAAGGAGTCTGGTGCTTGGTAGGTAAGTGCTAGTAGAACGAACAAACAGCTGTTATTACCTGTAGTATATTCATTTTGGTTTTCTAGCTTCCCCGTTTCAAAATACCATATATTTCCAGGGTCTGCCCCATCCGGCGGTTGTGACCTCGCCTCACATTAGAGTGAGACGGATACTTATAGCTCGTTCACTCCTCGAAATGTGATTATACGCTACCAGACAAATTGATTGAGAGCACCATTGTGATGGCTATCCTAAAGTTGGTTCTAGTTCGGCACCCCATATTTGTATAACAACGATCACGAAAGCTAATCAACAACGGGGATGGTCTCGGGTTCAGCAGCGGTAAGTAGATGTACGTGTGGGGCGACAACTGGAGTGCTACATTCTATTCGACACGACACTGGCACGATAGTCCAATAATAACTGTGCGATCTCATTATGTCTTTTTGACGACGCAATCTGAAACAGAGCCGGACCTTTATCCGAGTCACCGTCTACATCCAATCTGCACCATTCTCAAGTAGAAGGCGAAGGGAATCGGCATGGGGTCTCGGAGAAGATACTAGCCGCTGCCAAGGTGTCCTGTGGTTCCCATCGTATGCGTTGACATCAGCCCCGTATTTGATCAAAAGGTGTACAACGGCCATGGGGTTCCGCCCCCACGACGACGACGACGACGCCAGATGCAAAGGCATCGATTGGCTCCCATCTCGTGCGTTGACATCCGCTCCGAGCCGGATCAATAGCTGCACAGTTTCAGCTGTCCCTCCGGACGACGCCAGATGCAAAGGCATCGATTGGCTCCCATCTCGTGCGTTGACATCCGCTCCGAGCCGGATCAATAGCTGCACAGTTTCAGCTGTCCCTCCGGACGACGCCAGATGCAAAGGCATCGATTGGCTCTCATCCTGCGCGTTGATATCGGCCCCGTACCGGATCAATACCTGCACAATCCCAGCTTTCCCCAAGAAGGCCGCCTCATGCAAAGGCGTCCTGTGGTAGCGATTCCGTGCGTTGACATCCGCCCCATTCTCGATCAATATCCGCACGATGTCGACGTGTCCGCCTATTGATGCTTTGTGCAACGGAGTAAGGTGGCTCCTGGCCGTTGCCGCATTGACATCTACGCTGTGCTCCAGTAGGATTCGAACAAGGTCCAGGTGTCCATTCGCCGCCGCCAAGTGGAGTGGAGTCTCGTTGTCGTCTTCTTGCGCATTCGCATCTGCGCCGATGTTTAGAAGCCATTGTGCAACATCCACCAATCCATCCTTTGATGCAGCATGCAGTAGAGTGCGACCATCCTCACTGATGTCCAGGACGGCGCCATGTTGGTGTAGTAGCTCTGCAACTTGAATGTGTCTGTTACACAAGGCTGCCGCCAGCGGACTCATGTTAAGACCAACCCTTACATTTAAATGCTGTGGATGCTCGGCGATGAGATGTTTCGTTAGGTTACGAAATCCGCACAACGCAGCGTAGTATAGGCACAACGAAGCTTGGGCTTCGCTCGATTGGGCTTCAATTAACTGGGCTTCGCTTGATTGGGTTTCGCTCGATGAAAGAGATCCCTGGGACAATTGAAAGTAGGGATCATGGTAGCGACTTGCCACCAATGGCCTTGCCGATGATGTAGGGGACGATAGAAGTTCAAATTGAGTTGGTATACCTTGGTAGAGACTTGTCACTGATGACCTTGTCGATAATGTAGGTGATGGCGGCTCAACAGAAATCCCTAGACCTTGGTAGGGAGTTGTCAATGACCTTGATGTAGGCAATGGCGGCTCGACAGAAATCCCTAGACCTTGGTAGAGACGTATCACCGATGACATGGTTGACGGTGGATATGATGGCGGGTCAACAGAAATCCCTATTGTTGAGCCTGCAAAGGACGACCATTCTTTGTCAATGTGAGACGACCCGAGCCATGCTATGAAATATGGCTTTGCCGGATCAAAAAGACGACACATTCCATCTTCTACACGTGTCGATACATTCTCGACCTGGGCATGATCTACCCAGTGCTGGGCGGCATAGTTAAATAGAGGAGAGCTACCATCATTGTAATCGGACCGAAGAAGAATGGCCAAGCAAGCCTGGGCCATGACGGTGTGGGCTTTCTCGAGACGGATATGAAACCGGGAAATATCTGCTTTTAGGATGGCAAGGCGATCGGAGGTCAAGAACTCCTTCACCGAGAAATGAGCAAATTGTACAACGCGTGTCTTCGAAAACCTGGGCTTGACGAGGACTATCAAGCTCGAGCATGTAGACAGGACACCTTGTTGCTGGTCATCCCATCGCCAAGCCTTGTTCAGCGCCGGTATCCCTTCCGTGACCTCATCGAAGTCGAGTGCAAGTACTTCTGCAAGCTCATTGACACCAAGTGGCCGAGTCGCTGCAGTGAGACATTGCAACAGGCGATAAGCTTGATCCGGGTTGACCTTCCCGATTTCCTTCAACATACGTTCGTACGTCTCGTCCAAAGAGTTCGGTAGGTCCCTAAGGACCCGCCGCACATTCTGTGGGAGACAGCTCTGCAACATTTCGAGCTGGCAAAACACCCATCGGAACCTGTTAAATATCATCAACCAGTGTCATGATAACCCTCATATGTTCTTACATTCCGTCGGCTCGTTCTGAGAGCGTCTCAATCACATGCTCTTTCTCCTCCTCCCTCCATCTCCTCATACATATACTCGAGCCAGAGTAGACGAACGATCTGACGTAGTCGGCGATATCCTTCTTCTGCCCTCGTTCGTCTTGAAGGGAAACTGTCTGAGACGCGATTGAATCAAGTGCATCGCCTATGTCGACCTCCGGGCGACTAGTGACACATATACGGAGATTGGGAAGTCGAAGACCCATGAGGTCCTTGATAAGATCAAGGACCTTTGCGCGGGCGGATGGGACATCAGATGTGGGACACTCATCAAGGGCATCCAGGATAAGATAAACCGGGCCTTGATTTGGAAGGGTGAGCATCTCCTTTAGACACTGCGTTAAAGCTTTGTCGCTAGGCTGACGTGCACCATCGTCGTGTGTCTCGTAGAGACGGGAGAGTATATCGCAAAAGGCATCGGAACAATTAGAGAGTTGGACAAGGAGAGAGGGAAGAAGGTCGCGGCGGGCTTGCTTGTCGAGGTCTCGAAAGTCAAAATAAAAGTATGCCATCGAAGCCGATCCGGCCTCATAAAGGGTCGTGACGTCGTTGATGATTGCAGAGCTATTCGACAATCATAAGTTTCCCAATACAGCAAGATTTGAGAAACGACGAACCATAGGATGCTCTTCCCGGAGCCCGCTGCGAAACGTCAGGTCCATGAATGAGATTACCAAAGTCACAGGTAAAGAAACGTACGTTTCCCGTGAATCCACAGCAGGGAACCAGCCACTTTCCATCTTTCGAATTTGTCACTTTCAAAGAACCACTCCGCAGTTCCCTCATGTTGACGATCACCCGCGATGTTGTGATTTGTGGATGGATCTGGTGGAGATTGCCATTTCCTAAGGCTTTCCCGTAATTGGTTCCCTGCGATCGTGTTAGATACTTGATTGTCAGTGAGAACGGGACTGATTACGAACGTTTCACCTGGTCCACGTCGTCCGCAGTTTGTCGAAGGACTAATTTAACTTCCGTTGCGGTTGCCTTGCCGTCTGGACAGTAAAAGTTGGAGATGACGCCGGTGACATGCTAAACAGACGTTGCCCACCTTCAGCTATTGTTTGCAACTTATTGTCGACCGTTTGAACATTGTCGTTGACAAGCTGTACTTCGCTCTTGACAACCTGCACTTCGCCCCTGACAACCTGGACTTTCTCGTCGACGCCCCTCACACCTTCGCCGACCCCCGTTACATTCTTATCGATGTTGTCCGTGACCTTCAGAAGCCGCGCACTTGCCATCGCAATCTCTTCATTCGTCAGTTTTTCGAGTTTCTTCACCCCATCCTCCAAATCTGTCCGCCCCGCCAACTTCTTGAGAAATTTTTCTGGACTGATATTAGCCTCGAGCAGCGTAGGGCAAAGGTGGAACTTACTCGCTCGACCCTGTTTCATCTCCTTTGTGGCGGTCGCCAGGATATCCAGGATCTCGACCGTTATTTGCACCATTTTGTCCGTCATCGCCAGAGTTAGCGCGACCCCGGTATAGATCTCGAGCCGCACGAAGAAGCTTTCGATGCGTCCGAAGATGTCGACGAGGATGTCTTGGCTCTCGGCGACACCTTTGGCTGCCTAAAAATGCTCAACATCACAAGATCCAGCACGAGGGAATAAACTCTCACCAAGAGGAGGACACCAACGCCAACAAAAACTACTTTGGCTGGTGAGAACACCTGCCAAATTGACATCAGAGTGTGTTCACAGACAGATCGACAGAGTAATCGATATTTACCAAGCTAATTCCTTCGCCAAGGGCCTCAGAGAAGGCGTAAAGAACGTTGATAGTTGGAACGAGCCATTTTTTCAACCTGTCATCGCTGCCAGTCTGATCAAACTGAGCGGCTTGAAACACGGCCAGAATGGCAGCCGGAGAATCGCATGTTTCGAGCTGTTTGAAGAGATCGTGGTTCTTAAGATCTTTCTTAGTCTTCTTTTTGTACGACTTTAGAGCGGCGTCAAAGATGCGTTCGATGTTGGAAGAGGACCCAGAGGACGTGGTTGCGAGATTCTGGGGTACACTGGCACTGGAAAGAGCGGGAGATTGACTCATAATGAGGACAAGCTCAAGGGTGGGACGAT
Organism: Lactarius trivialis; assembly: GCA_003315845.1. Taxonomy (NCBI): domain Eukaryota; kingdom Fungi; phylum Basidiomycota; class Agaricomycetes; order Russulales; family Russulaceae; genus Lactarius; species Lactarius trivialis. The sequence continues at coordinate 11,786 of QFDV01004245.1, forward strand.
GCAAGCCTCGTGTGCCAAGGTCGTTTCGGCGTCTATCTTCCATATCCAGCATACAGTGCGGCGCTATCGATGTAGGTGCATAGAAAGCGATACCGCGGTGAGGTGATGCTAGCGCACTCTGATAGAAACCATCTTGAATTTAATCAAGGGAGTCGGTGTGTTATCTACTGGTACGAAACGCCAGCGGCAGAGAGCAAAGACTCGGAGGAAAATCCTTGGGAAAATCAAGCAATAACGCATGTCAATGGTCGAAAAAAAATCACTCTTAGGCTTCCTACCATGCTTATTAGAGTCCCGCCCATAAGCACTCCCCGAGAGACAACTCCAATAAAGAAACATCTTGAATGTCTGCATTATTCCTACCAATCACAAAGCCCACCGCAGACCGGGCGCCCAGCTTTGCCACGGGCAAACGAGCGTCAACAGGACGTCGCTCTGGTGGGAGCCGGCGCCCGTCCGACTTCTCCTGCTGCCCGCTCCACTCCTCCCTCCACCTCTCCCTCACGTCTCCTCGATCTCATCCCCAGTGCTGGTATCGGAGAGCTCGGCCATCCGACTCTTCCCCCTCCAGACTGTTCTCATGCAGCGCGCACTTACTCCTCCCTCTAGACCTCCGGCCCCCTCCGAACTGCTCTTAGACAGGCATTTGTACGAGATTCGTGACCATTCTCTCCTCGTCACCAGCACTGATCGACTCGGTGAGTCAGTACCATCATCGCAATCAGGGCCGAGGCTGACTTAGTCTTCAGACGTAATGGCATCTACTCACACGCCTCGCTCCGTATGACATTCGCAACTATTCCTCTCCTCATCGCCGGTGCAGGTCGACTCGGTGAGTCCGTCTGATTACCTCAATCAGGGGAGCCAAACCCTAACTTTCTCATAGCTCGTCGTTTTGTACCCCCGGAGACGCCGTGAACGCGCTCCATGTCCATGTCGCCGCGATTTGCGACCCATGTTGTCTCCCCTATCCCCTTCAGCACGCCGCGGAGAACATAGGACCGGCCGTTTCCAGCGATTTTCCCGACGGTGAGCGGAGGCCAGAGACGTGCCGTCGCGACGAGAACGTCCAGAAGTCTCTGCATGGTACTGCTCGCCAGCTGCCGCCGGAGCTGCTGCGAAAAAAGGCTCAAGGCTCGCCTTCCCTCCCCATCTCCTGTCTCCCATCCTCTTCCTGGCCGGTGCCTCCTCACAGTTGTCTCCTATCGCCCTCGCTGCGCCCTGTCGCCCTCAAGCCTGCACGTGGATGGCCAGATCATTACATACACTTTCCACGCCTTCTCTCAACCGAGGGCCCGCTTCCTGCCCACCCGCACAGGCACCGGCGCATCGACCCCAAACCAGGAGGTAGTCGCCCTTTCCTTTTCATCTTGCCTGGGGAACGCAAGCTGACATACAACTGGAAACTACGATCGTTTGCGAGAGCTTACGCAAGTCGGAGTTGCACTACACCTTCCGAGACTCTCGCCTCATGGTTTTCGATGCAACATATCCGACGTACTCGTCCCTATGTCCAGCGACCTAGGGCTCCAACACTGCTCTCTTTCCCCGGCCCGCGTGGGTTCCAGTCGCTGCGTGGCGGCCCGCATGCAAGAGTAGAAGAATAAAACGAAGGAGAAGACGTCGGCAATGACGCGCGGGGGTCGCAAGGCAAACCGGTTCGACTCTGCGTCGTTGCTGCTGCTGAGCGCCGATGACGATGCCAGCGACGAGGATGAAAATCACGACAATGACGATTCGGGTTCAGATGCAGACGACGACGGGGTCTGGTTGGGGAGGGAATACGAGGTACCCGATATCTAGACCGGTGACCGTTCCCTCTATGGGGTGTCGACTGCGCAGAACCTCGATAGAGGGACCGGTACAGCTGGGTTTAAAAGGGGGGGGAAACGACTATGATCGGTGGAAAATTCCCAAAGTCGTCCATATATAGCAGGATACCCCAGTTAGGACAATCGGGATCTTGCATACCCAAATTAGGTAGATCGTGAATCTGTTACCCTTATTTTGGTAACTTACTGTCACGTGCACGACACATCCTCTTGTGCGGAAAAAGTTCAAACATGGGGAATCGAACCCCGTGCTGCGGCGGTTACTGGTGGGCAACAAAATTACTCGTACACCACTTGCACATGTATCACTTCTGTCAATCGTAATATATGAGTATATGATACCAAATGAGGCAGGAGCCGGCTGGCCAATTTGGAGAGCAGCTCATCCATCCGGCTCCTCCAGCATCCCGCACTTGCGCGCGCCCTTAGCAGCTCTCACATAACTTTTGTCTAATAAAGGTGGTCAGCCATGTTAAGTTTCACGACGCGCGGAGACGTGCGCGACATCTCGCGTCGTAGATTACCATTGAGCCCAAGTGGCTCACCTCTTGCGTTCCCGAGCGTGCTGCACCCACATGCGGCCTTGAAAACTCTAATGGAATATATGTCTAAACCCTGTAGACATCTGCATGAAATTCTGCACTGTGCAGAGACATGCATGACCAGTTACAATGATTTGATGCCAGCCCCACATATGATTACATGAGCCGAAGCCAGAGGTGCAA
>QFDV01004248.1:2885-18545 GCA_003315845.1 Lactarius trivialis
CTTTCACATATCTATTCTCAAATGCGGAACTTGATAAGGAAGTACCTGTCCCCATGGTGGCACTGGTGGCGACGGCGGTAAGATTTACTTGTGTTTGCGCACGTGTGCTAACCCAAAATATATAGTTGTATGCCACACTCTATGAGTGGTGTACCGGTAACCAACAGGCTTCCGAATTCTCGGCAAATGTCTATCTCGATGTCTATCTCAGCCATGTCAACACGCTCCGACTTATTGAGAGGAAACAGGAGCACACCTTCCACTCAATGATGACAGATATCTATTCCAAAGCAAAGTGAGTCCGCACCTGCAATCTAATACCATGATGTTGACTAGTTGGCCACAGCAGCGACCCTATTGAAGATGCTACCTCCGGAGCAGCTGTTGCAGAGCTAGCTTTGAGTGACCTTGAATGCTCGGAGTGAAGAATGCCGGTGAACCATGCTTTCAACAAGCTGCCGGGCCAAACCAGACCACTGTAAGTTGGTTGTTTATTAGTACAGATCTTCTTACTGACATGTCAACAGTCAACAGTGGTCCCGTCTAATTCAGTTATCGTGTTTTTCAGATAATTTGAGTTTGCATTAAGGTTACCATATAGTATTAGCATTTGTGTAGCGAAAATTAAGTAGTGTTGTGATTAATTATCATGATATGCTTAACAGAAATGACTTTCGGATTTCGCAAATTTATGTTTAAAATACACGGGGGCTAGTTAATATAACTGCGGTTAATCTAATGTATTAGTGTTAGTGTTAGCGTAGCGAGAAATTAAGCATACTGTGGCAAAAGACTATCAGTATAGTGTCATGATCAATTACTATATTCTCAACGTAATTAGATCTAATTACGTTCAAATAACACGGGGGCTAGTTAATATACCGATAATCTAAATTTGGTTAATCTAACTGTAATTATCGCTTTTTATCCCGGATTAACCGGGGAGGTTTTTCCTGATGCACCCAAGGGCGGAGAGTGAGAAAGGCGAATGTTCTCAGCTTGAACATGTGCACCTGCGGAATGACTATCACCGAGTCTGAGATAAATGCCGGAACAGATGTTATGAGGTGTCGAGTTCAGGGTTGTGAGACTGTATGGGTGCGTACTGTTCTTGTCTCGCGTTCACGCGTTCAAGCGCTTACTCACACCACTTACTCTTTAGTACCATTGAGCATGCATGGATTATGAGTTTGTGCCCAAAAATTGGGCCTGTGATAGCTGCGCAGTCCATCGGCGTCATCGTCTGTAGTATGTAGTATGTAGCCTGTAGCCCCCTTGTGTAGCCCCTTTGTAGCAGCGATGACTATAACCCCTAACCCTAATACAACCATAACGCGAATACCAAAAAAAACATGTACACGTGATTTAGACATACCATATATGGAAAGGGGGGGGGAGGGGGGCCGAAAAGTCCCGAAATAAAAATTCCGACATACATGTCAAAAATTCCGGTCCTACCACCCCCTTGGTACAGTCCGAGATCCCACAGTCGCTCAAGGAAAGAAGGATGCAGAGATATTAACACGAAACGCGACGAGACAGAGGAAACACGCACAGATTGACGTGATGCAGACCGCCCGAAGTTTTGTGAAAGCAACAGACACAAGTGCGAGACCTCAAACTGGTTTGAAGACAAACGGCAACAAATGCTGACATGGACGGGTACACGCAATGGTGCGAGATGTGGTTCAAGAACATATGCAAACACCCAAGGACATACGGGAACAACAAGATCGAGGTGACGCAGACCGCCCGAAGTTTCGCGAAAGCAACAGACACAAGTGCGAGACCCCAAACTGGCTCGAACACAAACAGGAACAAACACTGACATGAACGGGCAATGGTGCGAGACCCCAGAGCGAGACCCCTGTTTCAAGGACATATGCGAACATTCAAGGACATACGGGAACAAACACTGACATAAACCACAGGAATCTGACTAATTCCCACCTGGCATATGACCTTGCCAAGCAAGGTGATTACGACCATATTCTTACCGTACAGTGATCAGCGCCGCCCAGGACGCGGCCATCTATCAACCCGCCGGCCCATGTGTGGCCATATTGCTAAGTTACCTACGTAAACTCGGACGTGTCTGACTTTGTTGATGTATGCTCAAGTGGAGATCAGGGGACAACTCAGTGAGCTTGCAAAGCCATGGGAGATGTACTAACTTATTGGTGCGGCGGGAATGGCTCGAGTCGTAATACACAGCGTGGGAAAGCGGGAGCCACCGAAGGCGGGCCGCTTTGCAGTATGACTGGCCGACTGGCCCGCGCAGGGTGCACTGACATGATCAACTTGAATGTGATGGTCACTTCCACCGTTCAAAACTTGGAGTTCTACCAAAGCTCCGGCAAGCGTATTGGGCAACTCCAATTACTTTCCAGTGGGTCTGAATCATATACGTATTCGCCATTGTTCAAGGTCAAGTTGGTCCGAGCCTTCGGGTTGCTGGGGATTCAATTCAGCCATTGGCATCGGAGTAGTCGTGAGCTAATTCACTCCTAATCTCTTGCTTTTGAATGTGCCGAAGAAAGCAAGAAGCTCGTCCCATAACAAGTACGACAATGCTGCGGTGTCACGGTATCCAGCCTGGGTTCATGTTGATAGCTTGTTGATAGCTTGATAGTTATCATGTTCTGCTTCTTAGTCCACCTCAAATGCAGCCCACACCGCGGCGCGCTCGAAGTAAGCCTCGATGGTTTCGTAGCGATCAAGAAGACGCGATTGCAGTGGCGGTGAGTTCAATGCCGCCCGCAGTGACAAGGGCCGTCTGCACCAGACCTTGACGTGCGCTTGACGCCCATGCAACGCAACGACAGGCTGCGTGGCGCCTATTTTCCTGTTGACGTTACCGTAATCGACGAAACGGTGCACATCCAAACAAACAATTTTATTGTCCCCTCTACCAATCATTTGCCCATCATCGTTCTCGTGAATTATTAGCGCCATGTCGACTCCCCCTACAGCCACTTCCCTTTCCAATTTTCAATCCATCTTCAACGCTTCCCTGAAGGCATACGAGAAACAGACGAAAAAGGACCTTCTCGCTCATCCACTTGCTGCCCAGTTCCACAGCTGCGACTCTCCTGCCGCCATTCTCTCCGTCCTTCAAGGCCAAGTCCAGGAGTTCGAACAATCTCTGAGTCTCGATGAGAGGTTGACCAAGTGGCTGGATCCGACCGTCAACGTCCTTTACGCTTTTTCTGCAACGCTTGGGCAGGGAGTCGGCCTGGTAGATCTCAATAAAAACGAATAGGCCCGTATAACATCTAACATTTATTCTGCAGGTGTTCTCACCAGCGAAAGTCATTTTCGCTGGTGCCGGTGTTCTCCTTTTAGTGAGCACGTCTCTCGACATCGCGCGCCGTTCTGATGTCCTAGGATCACAGGCGGCCAAAGATGTTAGGGAGAGCCAGGATGCGCTCATCGATGTCTTCGAGCGTGTCGAAAACTTCTTCAAACGACTCGAGACGTATACCGAGGTGCCACCAACAGCGGCAATGACGGACATAATCGTGAAGATAATGGTCGAAGTCCTCGGTATTCTTGCGATTTCGACAAGGGAGATTAAACAAGGGCGAACAAGTGCGTAGTTCCCGGCTGGAGAATTAGTTTCTTATATTTTTCCAGAGAAGTATCTAAAGAAGCTGGTCGGGAGGACCGACCTCGAGGATGCGCTCAAGAGACTTGATAAATTGACACAGGAGGAGGCTCGGATGGCAGCCGCACAACTTCTGAAGATCACGCACAACATTGAGAACAAAATTACACAAGTTATCGACGGTAAGTGGTGTGCGCGTAGCTAGCTGTTGACACATTCTGAGTCTATGCGGCTAGATGGGAAGGAGGCAAAAGTGACGGCAAAGGATGCCAAGGCCATTCTGCAACAAACAGCGAGCAGCGTGGACAGCATAAAGTGTTCGTGATCCATTTGTCTTACCGGTTACCTTTACTCCGAATATCTTAATGGTCTCTTAGGGACGCAAACGCGACATGAGCTTCGAAGATGGGCCTCTCCACCGGATCCGTCCACGAATCACAACATCGCATGCAGTGCTTCTCACAAGCAAATGGCAGGATGGTTCTTTGAAGGAAGTAAAATTAAGGAATGGAAGTCCACCGGTTCCCTATTGTGGATCCACGGGAAACGTACGCTCTTTCTTCCTTCCATAACTGGCGTTTCCTTATAGTGTCGTCTTTTCGTAGCGGGAGCTGGCAAGAGCATACTTTGGTTCGTCGGTCCAAAACTCGTATTAAATCTTGCAGGAATTCATTCATTTTCGTCTAGCTCCTCGATCATTGAAGACGCATTTTCCATGCGTGAGGCCGGACTGGCTTCCGTGGCGTACTTCTACTTTGATTTTCGAGACACAAACAAGCAAACTCGACACAACCTACTCCTCTCTCTTGTCAATCAGCTCTCTGCCCGGTCGGAACCTTGTTGTGAAATACTCTTCCACATTTATGTTGCACACGAACATGGCTTGCGCCAACCCAGCGATGACGTTTTGGTGCGATGCCTGAAGGAGATGTTAACCACCCTAGCGCAAAGTCCAATTTATCTCATTCTCGATGCGCTCGATGAAAGTCCCAACATCTCCGGGATCCCATCCACGCGCGCGCAAGTCCTCGAACTGGTGAAAGAATTACTTGGCCTCCAACTACCGAATCTCCATATTTGCATCACCAGTCGACCCGAGATCGACATCAAAGCCGCCCTTGGGGCACTGGCGTCGCATTCTGTGTCCCTTCATGACGAGATCGGGCAAAAGAAGGATATCGCCGATTACATCAAATCTGTTGTTTACTCGGACTCGGAGACGATGATGAAAAGATGGAGGGCGGACGAGAAAGATCTTGTTATCGAGACGCTCTCCGAGAAAGCCGACGGAATGTAAGGATATTCTCCTGCGGCGAAGACAAGTCACTGATGGTATCGAATAGGTTTCGATGGGTGTTCTGCCAGCTAGAGGTGCTGCAGGACTGTCTTCCATCGAGCGTCCGGCGCACGCTCAAGGAGTTGCCCGAATCTCTTGACGAGACGTACGAGCGGATGCTGAGGGAAATCAAGAGACCAAGTAGGGACCACGCCCATCGTCTCTTGCAGTGTCTCCTAGTGGCCATTCGGCCACTCCGTGTCGAGGAACTCGCTGAACTGCTTGCGTATGACTTCGATGTTGCCGAGGGAGGGATCCCGAAGGTGAATCCAAATTGGCGGTGGAAAGACCATGAACAGGCAGTGCTTTCGACTTGCTCAAGTTTTATTGCTGTCGTTGGCGACAGTGATTCCCGAGTGGTGCAATTTGCTCATTTCTCGGTCAAAGAATTCCTGATTTCGGACCGACTTGCCGCATCGGGTGGGGATGTCTCACACCGCCATATCTCCCTTGAACTCGCCCACACACTCTTCGCACAAGCTTGTCTTGGTACCTTGCTATCTTTGGACGGTGGGGGTGGTATTTGGAGGAACTTCCCTCTGGCCGGATACGCTGCTCAACATTGGTTGACTCATGCCAAGGTTGATAATGTGTTATCACGAGTACAAGGTGGGATGGAACAGCTCTTCGACGCACGCAAACCGCATTTTTCTGCGTGGGTCCAGTTGCACGATGTGGGCGACAAAGACTGGAAGTCGTACGACATGACGCTCCCAATTGAATCTACGGCGGCCCCATTGTACTATGCTGCCCGTTGCGGACTCCGGGAGCTCGTAGAACACCTTCTCATCAAGCACCCACTGCATGTGAACATTCGTAGCGGTGGCCGTGGAGCTGCGCTACACGCAGCTTCAGTCGAGAATCATGTTGAAGTAGCGCAGCTTCTCCTCGAGCATGGCGGCGATGTGGACGTTAGAGGCGTGTGGGGGCGGACACCGCTGCAATTTGCCACAACTGAGGGACGACTTGAAGTGGGGCGGTTACTGCTTGAGCATGGTGCTGACATGAATATCCGTCTTGATAACCGTCGGACCCTACTGCATGTGGCCACTTTTAACGGACACGTTGACTTTGCTCAGATGCTACTCGAACACCGGGCGGACGTAAATTGTCGGGACTACAGGGGCCAGGTTCCATTGCACCAAGTATCAGAGCACTCATCCGGACGAGGTGACTACCCTGGGGTCGCTCGGTTATTACAGGAGCACTGCGCGGACATAGACGCCCAGGATGAGAATGGCATAACCCCGTTGCATATGGCATCATCCGAGGGGAGAACAGAGCTCATACGCCTCTTACTTGACCATGGCGCGAATGCAGATGCCAAGGACAAGAGGGGAAGGACACCGCTTCAGGTGGCATTGGAGGAAAAAGAGGACGCGATTGCACAGATGTTGACAGAACATGGTGCCCGACGACGTAGGGAGCGATAAATAATTACGCCGTAGCGAATAGGTCGTCAATCCATCATACTATAACAAATTCAGAAGGTCCTTTCTTCTGCTGGATTTTATTAGAATCGTCTTGTAGTGATTTACTTAGCGTGTGCTAGCCATCCTGGCCCGGTCAATCCCGGAACACAATTTGTCACTACGGAAAAAACAGCGATGCGTGCGAGAGTGACACTGCCACAAATTATACAAAACACCAGGGGCATGGCGACTACTCCCAGTCCGACAGTCCGAATCCTTCACCAGGCAAGCGTGAACATCCGAGTCATCATCGTCCTCTGCAACGCCGCCGGTAACCGGCCCGGGTGACCACCGACGATCCCGAACGACGGCCCCGCATGACTTTAATTGCTGCCTTGATAATTTCTTCAGGTGAGCCCGGCCTCATTTTTCCAATCGACGTGTAGTAACTAGTAGTGGCTTCCGCCGCCCAAAAGTCGCGGAGAAGGTTGAGATGGGGCCAGTCACATGTCGACTAAGAGGCGATCCAAGAAGGCCAAGCTCAACCCTTGGCTCAACCGCTGCAGTGAGTACTTTTATTTCCCCGTTGGCGCATATTTAGAGAACGCGTTCCACTTTGTGAAATGTTTAATAAGGAGTTACTATGTTGGTCGAATGCTTACTGAGGCAGCTGCGAGGGCCAACTGAAAGCACCCATCGGCGGGTAGTACTTTTGAGTAGTGGAGGCGCGTGCACGGAGTCCTGCGACTTCCATGTCTTCTATGTCAATCGCGCCGGCGATCATGTCGTCGACTCGCAACTCACGACGCGTTGTCACGCTTTTGGCAACATATTTCCTTTCGGAGTCATGGCGGGCCACATCAGCCGCGGCGCACCCACGACCACTGGCATATTCTTACAGTGATCTACGCACCCCGAGCTGCGGCCATCTGCCAACCCATGTGTGGCTAATTGCTAAGCAAACTCGACCGCATCTGACTTTGTTGTATGCTGCGCGAGAAAATAGCTGGCAAGGTCGGTACAGTAGATGCGCAGCCTCAGTACGGCGGAGTCCGAAGAGTTTTTTCAAAAGCAAAGCTGTTGTTTAACCAGTGGAACGATGGTCCGAGTCAGAGAAAAAGGAATCTTGTTTCGTGAAGCTAAGATGTACATAATGAGAAGCTATGCGGTTCAATACAACGGGTCGAGTTTACAGTAAGGCCAATGTTCGGAGAGCCTGAGTGACAAGCACATGGGTTTGGTTAGATAGAGTTTGTCACAGCCTGATATTTCAAGGTCCATTGCCGTTCTACTTTCCCATCCGAAGTATGAGCCTAAACGCTACAGCCTACAGAGAGTAAACGATGATCCTGTAAGCTGCACCACAGTACTCAGACTGATTCCCCGAGCAGGCCAATACACTGCATTCATCAATGTCTGTCTTCCTTGTACCATTCAGGGTAGTACCATCGCCACAATCTTTAAGAGCGAGGTTTGGTCAGGATAGGAAAGTTCATCACACAGACGAAGTGAAACACGTACAGCATTCTTTTGCAAACTCCACACCTGCCATAGAGTGTCCCGCAGCCCCACACGCCTCAGAGCAACTTTCGACGCTGTTATTGTATTGACCGCCGTTAACGGTCACTTGCACAGGTAGAGTTCTCGAATCGGTCTCGTCGCTGTTTGGGAAACGCACACATTCGTCACAGGTCCGCTTCCGAGCAAAAAAGCAAGCGTATATGCTTACACAAAGCATCCCCGGAGTTTCCACGGACCCGTGCTTTGAACAATGGAAGGTGCAGGTGGGCGTGTAGTAGCACTCGAATAAAGGTCGATGGTATCACTGGCATTGCCGCCACAGGTTTCATTAACATCGCCGGTGCACTCCTGTCCACCGTTAGTCAAAGTACTTCCACAATCTGGGATCCAAAACGTGAGATTAAATCAATACGAAACCACAGGACGCCTCGGGTCGCAGGAAACGTCAAGACGTGCACTCACGACATTCATCCCCATTCGTGAGGCCGGCGTAAGTTTGATTCTGATTGATGCATTTCTTAATGCAGACGACCGGCGTCATGCCTGTCGAGTTCGTGAACACACTCGATGTGAGCGTGGGCTCGTTAGGATCGTACCTAATGCGAATAAGGATCAGACAGTTGGCCGTAGAAACACAGCGAGGGGAACCCACATGCAGCATCCTTCTGGTTCCCATCCAGCGGGAAGTGGAGTGCTATCGCGTTGTTGGACGACAGGGTCACGAAAGTGAAGTCCCCTTGGAGGAAGTTGTGACGGGGAGGGGGTTGCGGATATAAACTGTGAACAAGTTGATTCAGATGTATGCGCGGATGGGGGTCGAATATAAGCGCACAGGTACAATGGCCAGTAAAACTGTGAGGGCAACTGGCAGTTGAAAACTCACGAAAGGAAATGGGGTAGAAAGCACGGAGAACATGGGGAGGAACTTGCTCCGCTTTGCAGGGTGCAATGGGGTTCTTAACTTATGCCAGCGCAGCACTGGCAGAAGCTAACCGAGGTCAATTGGTACCTCCAGGGCCCGGGCACTCGGGTGAATAGCTAATCGCCATGACACACCAATCACCACCTGCGCCGAGGATAAGATTCCTGGTATCTCCGACGGGGGAGACGACTGTAGCCACAAAGAGAATTGCGCTTAATTCCGAGTCGCTACGCGTGAGTGCAGCGGGCTCCTTGGAACTGAGACGAGGGCTGTACTGAGCCCTGCTGATATCTCCTTGGACATCTCTGAGAGTTGCCAAGCCAAAGCAGAGGTGGGGATCCAAGGTGCACTTGCTTACAGTAATCAGTCGAGCGATGGTCAGTGCAAAAGGAGTCTGCAACTCAACGGCGCCAGTATTCGGCCTTTGCCGCACAACATGTATTCCGACTTAGCAAAATTTCTGACTCGGGTTGACCCCTCAGCTGACTCCCACCGGACTGCCGGTGACTAATCCCTACTTCTCGTGTGCCACGGGTCACACCTGGCTGAATTAATTAAAATAGTACATTACTCGTAAAAATGTCCATAGCATCACTGCCGCCACAGGTTTCCGAGTCACTAGCATCGCCGACGCATAGGAAAGAACAAGATTCAATCGAAATGGCGTGTCCACCGTTAGACAAGGAAGTTCCACAATCTAGCATCCAAAACGTGAGATTAAGTCAACAAAATCACGAAATCACAGGACGCCTCGGGCCGCAGGCAACATCGAGACGTGCACTCACTACATTGATCCCCACTCGTGAGGCCGGCGTAAGTTTGATTGTTACTGCCGCAAATCCCAATGCAGAGCTCGTGCGTCATGCCTGTCAAGTTTGTGAACGCCAATGACGTGAGCGTGGGCTTGTTAGGATCGTTCCTAATGCGAATAAGGATCAGACAGTTGGCCATAGAAACACAGCGAGGGGAACCCACGAGTAGCATCCTTCTGGTTCCCATCCAGCGGGAAGTGGAGTGCTATCGCGTTGTTGGACGACAGGGTCACGAAATTGAAGTCCCCTTGGAGGAGGTTGCAACGGGGAGGGGGTAGCGGATATCAACTGTGAACAATCGATTCAGATGTATGCGCAGATGGAGGCCGAATATATGCGCACAGGTACAATGACCAGTAAGACTGTGAGGGCAACTGGCAGTTGAAAACGCACGAGTGGAAAAGGTGTAGAATGCATGGAGAGCATGAAAGGGAGGTACTTGCTCCGTCTTGCAGGATGCAACGAGGTTCTTAACTTATGACAGCGTAGCAGAAGCCATCCGAGGTCAATTGGCACTTCCACGACCCGGGCCCTCGGGTACATGTGCCAAGTGTAAGACAATTTACATCCCTACGACGGGGGAGACGACTGTAACCACAAAGAGTATTGCGCTTGAGTCCGAGTCGCTATGCGCGAGTGAAGCGGGTCCAGGAACCGAGACGAGCCCGAGGACCCTGGTGAGATCTCGGAAAGTTGCCAAGCCAAAGCAAAGGTCCAAAGCGCGCTTTCTTAAGTGGAGACCAGGGAGCAACTGAGTGAGGGTCGCAAATCGAGACGGAGTCGGCCGAACGTGCACTGGGCCGTGGGAAAGCGGGAGCCACTGAAAGGGTTTGAGTAAGAGTACTAACGCGGCGGTGAAACCGCGCAAAACAAAATGACTGGCCTGGCTTACAGGGTGTATGATCAATGTGATGGTTGCTGTCACTTCCACCCTTGAAAGCCTGGAGTTCCACCAAAGCTCCGGCCAGCGTGTTGTGCAACCCCAAGCACTAGTACTCGCCAGTGGGTTTGGATCATGTACATGTCAGATTCAAGTTCAAGGTCAAGTTCAAGTTGCTCCAGGCCTTGCGGATTCAGTCGAGGCCACTGGCATCGGAGCAGTGGTAAGCTAACTTAAATCTCTCGGATGTGCCGAGGAAGGCATTGAAGAGCTCGACCCATCCGAGTACGACTCGGACAGACAAGCCTGCGGCGTCACTTTATTCAGCCTGGGTTCAGGTTTGATAGCTTGATAGTTGTCGTGTTTTGCTTTTTAGTCCATCCCTAACGCAGCCCACATTTGCGCGCGCTTGAAGAAGCTTGATGGTTTCAAGAAGTCGCGATCGTAGAAGCGGTGAGTTTAATGCCGCTCGCAGTGACAGGGCCGTGTGCAGCAGACCTTGACGCCCAAGCAATACCGTGACGCCGACAGGCTGTGCAGCGCCTATTATCCCTATCGAGGTTACTATAATCGACGAAGCGGTACACATCCCAACAAACGATTTTATTCTCCAGTCTTCCACTGGCAATCATTATCCTCTCTGAGTCGTGAATCAGTTCCACGCTGTAGCCCATGTCGACTCCCCCCACAGCTTCCCTTTCCAATTTTCAATCCATCTTCAACGCTTCCCTGAAGGCATACGAGAAACAGACGAAAAAGGACCTTCTTGCTCATCCACTTGCCGCCCGATTCCACAGCTGCGACTCTCCCGCCGCCATTCTGACCGTCCTTCAAGACCAAGTCCAGGAGTTCGAACAATCTCGGAGTCTCGATGAGAGGTTGACCAAGTGGCTGGATCCGACCGTCAACGTCCTCTACGCCTTTTCTGCTACACTTGGGGAGGGCGTCGGCCTGGTAAATCTCGATAAATATGCTTATTAACGTTCGTGCTCTCATACTTATCTCACAGGTGTTCTCTCCTGCGAAAGTAATTTTTGCTGGTGCCGGTGTTCTCCTCTTAGTGAGCACCTTACTCGACCTATCCGTGATAGCGCGCCGTTCTGATACCCTAGGATCACAGGCGGCCAAAGATGTCAGAGACAGCCAGGATGCGCTCGTCGATGTCTTCGAGCGTGTCGAGAACTTCTTCAAACGACTAGAGACGTACACCGAGGTGCCACCGACAGCTGCAATGACGGACATAATCGTGAAGATAATGGTCGAAGTCCTCGGTATTCTTGCGATATCGACAAAGGAAATTAGACAAGGGCGAACAAGTACGTAGATCCCGGCCGGAGACTGAGAAATATCATTTTCTCATATTTTACCAGAGAAGTATCTAAAGAAGCTAGTTGGGAGGACCGACCTCGAGGATGCGCTCAAGAGGCTTGATAAATTGACACAGGAGGAGGCTCGGATGGCAGCTGCACAGCTTCTGAAGATCACGCACAACATTGAGAACAAAATTACCCAAGTTATCGACGGTAAGCGGTGTGCGCTTCGCTGGCTGTTGACACAATCTGAGTCTATGCGGTTAGATGGGAAGGAGGCAAAAGCGACGGCAAAGGATGCTAAGGCTATTCTGCAACAAGCAGCGAGCAGCGTGGACAGCGTCAAATGTTCGTGATCCCTTTATACCTTTACTTAGAAAACTAAATGATCTCTCAGGGACGCAAATGCAACAGGAATTACGAAGATGGGCGTCTCCACCGGATGCATCCACGAATCACAACATCGCGTGCGGTGCTTCTCACAAGCAAATGGCAGGATGGTTCTTTGAAGGAAGTAAAATTAAGGAATGGAAGTCCACCGGTTCCCTATTGTGGATCCACGGCAAACGTACGCTCTCTTCCTCCCATAATTGGCGTTTCCTTATGGTGTCGTCTTTTCGCAGCGGGAGCTGGAAAGAGCATACTTTGGTTCGTCGGTCCGAAATTAGTATTATATCTTGAAAGAATTAATTTTTGCCTAGCTCCTCTATCATCCAAGACGCCTTTTCCTTGCGCGAGGCCGGACTGGCATCCATGGCGTACTTCTACTTTGATTTTCGGGACACAAACAAGCAATCTCGGCACAACCTACTTCTCTCTCTTGTCATGCAGCTCTCTATGCGGTCGGACCCCTGTTGTGAAATACTCTTCCGCCTTTACGTTGCACACGACCATGGCGCGCGCCAACCCAACGATGACGTTTTGACGCGATGCCTGGAGGAGATGCTAACGACCCTGACACAAAGCCCAACTTATCTCATCGTCGATGCGCTCGACGAAAGTCCGAACATCTCCGGAATCCCATCCACACGCGCACAAGTCCTCGAACTAGTGAAAGAATTGCTTGGCCTCCATCTACCGAATCTTCACATTTGCATCACCAGTCGACCCGAGGCCGACATCAAAGCCGCCCTTGGTCCACTGGCGTCGCATTCGGTGTCCCTTCATGACGAGATCGGGCAAAAGAAGGATATCGTCGATTACATCAAATCTGTTGTTTACTCGGACTCGGATACGATGATGAAGAGGTGGAGGGCGGACGAGAAAGATCTTGTTATCGAAACGCTCTCTGAGAGAGCGGATGGAATGTAAGGATATTCTCTACGGCGACGATAAGTTACTGATGGTATCGAATAGGTTTCGATGGGTGTTCTGTCAGCTAGAGGTGTTGCAGGACTGTCTCCCATCGAGCGTCCGACGCACGCTCAAGGAGTTACCCGAATCTCTTGACGAGACATATGAGCGGATACTGAGAGAAATCAAGAGACCCAGCAGGGATCACGCCCATCGTCTCTTGCAGTGTCTCACAGTGGCCATTCGACCACTCCGTGTCGAGGAACTCGCTGAACTGCTTGCGTACGACTTCGATGGAGCCGAAGAAGGCATCCCAAAGGTGAACCCGAATTGGCGGTGGAAAGACCATGAACAGGCGGTGCTGTCGACTTGCTCGAGTTTGATCGCTGTCGTTGGCAACGGCCGTTACCGAATGGTGCAATTTTCCCACTTCTCGGTAAAAGAATTCTTGACTTCGGACCGTCTTTTCACATCCGGTGGAGATGTCACCCATCGCCATATCTCCCTTGATCTCGCTCACACTCTCCTCGCACAAGCTTGTCTCGGTACCCTGCTATCTTTGGACGATAGGGGGGACTTCCCTCTGGCCCGCTACGCTGCTGTATATTGGATGGCTCATGCCCGGGTTGACAAGGTGGAGTTACGGGTACAAGTTGGGATGCAACGACTTTTCGACTCAAGCAAACCGCATTTTTCTGCGTGGATCCAGTTGTACGATGTGGACAACCGAAGTTGGGACAACCGTTGGAAGCCGTTCCGGCACGTGACGCACTCAATCGAACTTAAAGCGGCCCCATTGTACTATGCTGCCTGTTGCGGATTGCGGGGGCTCGTAGAACACCTTCTCATCGAGCACCCACTGCATGTCAATGCTCTTGGTGGTACCCGCGGAGCTGCACTACACACAGCGTCAGAGTTGAATCATGTCGAAGTTGTGCGACTTCTCCTCGAGTATGGCGGCGATGTGGACGTTAAAGGCGTTCGCGAGCGGACACCGCTGCAACTTGCCGCAGCAAAGGGACACCTTGAAGTGGGGCGGTTACTGCTTGACCATGGTGCTGACGTGGATACCCGTCAATATGAGGGTCTGACCTCACTGCATATAACCATTCTTCTCAGATACGTTGATTTTTCTCAGATGCTACTCCAGCACAAGGCAGACGTAAATTCTCGGGACAACAAAGGTCAGGCTCCATTGCACCAACTCGGAGTAGACTACGCAGGCAAAATAGGTGACATTCCTGAACTCGTGCGGCTATTGCTGGAGCACGGTGCGGAGATAGACGCCAAGGATGAGGAAGGCACAACGTTGTTGCACCTGTTATCATCCAAGGGGAGAACAGAGGACATGCGCCTGTTGCTTGATCATGGCGCAAATGCAGATGCCGAGGATAAGAGGGGAAGGACCCCGCTCGACGTGGCATTGGTGCGTAGAAGGGACGCGATCGCACAAATGTTGACAGAACACGGTGCACAACGCCATAGGGAGATAGATACGCCGTAGCGAATAGGTTGGATTGTCCGGTAACCCCTCATGTTCACATAATGTAGCAAATTTCAGAAGGACCTTCTTTCCGCTGGTTTTCACTCGAAATCGTCTTACATTTATTTACTTCGCGTGTGCTTTCCAACCACGTTTATCTGAGTCACCCCGTAACAATTTTTGAATGCGATTTGTCGAGCATGGAAAAAACAACGATGCGTGCGAGAGTGACAACACGAAAGAAGAGCGACATATTAAACAAAACATTACAATAAATCAATCAATCAATCAGGAGCACAGCGACTACTCCCAGTCCGAATCCTCCACCAGGCAAGCGCGGACATCGTCCTCGTCCTCTATAACGATGCCAGTGGCCACCGACGATCCAGAACAACGGCTCATGAATTTCATCGCTAGCTTGATGATTTCCTCAAGTGAGCCCGGCTTCATTTTTGCAATCGACCTGTAGTAACTAGTGGTTGCCTCCGCCCAAAAGTCGGCGCGGAACTCGGAGGTCGAGGTCGTGTCAGTCGTATGATTGAGCTTGGCCTTTTTGGACCGCCTCTTGGTCCACGCGGCGGTGGGTACTTTCCTTTCCCCGCTGGCCCATAATTGGAGAACTCGTTCAACCTTGGGGGAAAAAGTTTAATTTGGAGTTAATGTGTTGTTCGAAAACTTACCGCAGTAGCTGCGAGGGTCATTCGCCACGAACGTCCACCGTGTCCCATCCACCATGTAGTACACAGCGTCCCAAATAGTTTGGAGTACTGGGATGGCCACTTCGTCAGGAATTACCCATGGGTTGGGTTGGGTGCCCACCCATCTCTCATAAGTTGGAATGAACACGAGTCGGAAGCGGTTGTTCATCTCTGCACCAAGCGGAAGGTTGACGTTGATCTCGCGGGGCTTCTTGGAACTATCATCAGGTCGTCACGAGTACGGCACAGAACGAAACTTACCTCATATCTCACGGATACGGTTTCTCCGGATGTCAAAACCTTGATCTCGTCATTGAGACCACCTGACTGGGACGTGGTCACGTTGTCCGTGTTGCGCAGCATAAAGCGCAGCATGCAGGAGATGG
>QFDV01004256.1:3778-43395 GCA_003315845.1 Lactarius trivialis
GTATACTGTTTTTCTTTGTCATCTAGGACAGTACTGCCAGCTGGCGATGTAAAACAAAGAGAAAATAACAGCACAGCAACCAACATAATAATACAGTGCACCAAGAGGAGCAATAAATACCGTGATAACACGAGACCCAAGTGAAGAAGAGTACATCTCACTGCCTTCGCGACTGCAATCTATCCTTGCGCAGGGAATCATCACTGGCTTGTCGAGCGCTGGCTGTCAACAGAGATCCTATCGCCATGGCATCTCTCGAGCGTGGTGACTGATCAACAGAATCACTATGGGAGGAATAAGGTGAAGGTGGCCCTTGAGGTGGTGACGAAGTATATGAAGTTGGGATGGAGCGATACGTGGACGGCGGAGATTCTGAAGTCCGAAACCGCTTATGCGAACACGAATGGGTATGAGTGGAACGTGGACTTGGCGTGTCGTTTGGGTTATGTGAGAAGTGCGCGGTTGGTGCGTCAGGTGGACTTGAGGCGTGATAAGCGCCGCTTTGCTGCGATGATCCTGTTGGCAATGGTGCCGAAGGGCGCGGGGGTTCTTGCATCTGCTTTGAGGATATTTGATAATATTCGAGCATAGAGCGATGGAGGGACGCGACAGACGCAATCCTCTGAAGAAGAATGGTTACTACAGTGGACATAATAACGATGTTGCCGTTTACCTGATCCTCAGCACTCTTGGCATTCAACATGGCCATTAACATTTCTCGGTCACCATCGCCACGCGAGCGGTAAGCCCCAAGAATTTCGCGAAGAGTGGGAGGTGGTGGCTAGTAGAGGGAAAGTGAGAGGGGTAAGGACAGAAAGAGGAATAAGATACCTACCTGGTCCAGTACTTGCCATGTAGATGCGAGAAGAGAGGTGGAAGAGTTGGATGGGAGATGGTCAGAGCCGGAGCGGGGATCGGAAGGACGAGAGGTGGAAGCGATGGATGTCATGGGGAAAGAAAAGCGAGGTCGAGCAGCCAAGGCAAAGGGAGGTCTTTTGAGCGAGAGCCAAGTAATCTTCGCCCATCCGTGCCATGGTAAATTTAGAATGCCAAGCCAATGTGCTATTTTTTCCTTGATTCGATGACAGGGCCGAGGGCTGCGAGGGTGCGTTTGTCCACAGCATGTTGTCGTCGAATTGAGACAGATACGAAGGCCAGAAACGATCAGTTAGGTTCCGCAAGGGCGAGCTCAAGGGCAGAGGCCAAAGACTAGCATCGAACTAGACCAACGATTAAACTCGCTCTATTTTTGTCTCTTTCTCTTGGCATCCCATTATGTAACTTATTCCGGCGAGATCCGTCACTCTATATTTGGCTCATATACATTAGTTATTTACATCTAATCTTTCCTGACCGAATCTCTACTCGCCACAGGATGATGCAACGTGGCGCCGCAGCCCTGCATCAACTCAACACAGTCAACGTCTCCGCCACCGGGTACCACGGGTTTTGATGTTTCTATATAGATCACGTGTCAGAGCTCCGTAAGTATCCCACGCACATACACACGAGTCGACAATTGCGTGATCCCGATCGAAAATTGATGCAGCCGCTGCGCTTCCAGGCGACAAAGCTCAATGTATCTGCCTCCATCCTCTTGGTCTTGTCAATGGAACATTCCCCGGGTCCGAGGCCGCGGAAGTTATGCACACTGTGCAAAGCAACAGCCTGGCACCAGACTGATTGGTTGAGCCCTCGCCCGCCTAAACCACTTTACTAGCCAAGTTGTGCAACTTGCATCCCTACGGCGAGGGATCTGATTACTGGTTTCCAATAAGAAAACGCCAAGCTGTCAAGACATTACCACTTCCGTATCTACACGCAGTATTTCTCTCGCCACTGCCAAGCTTTTACTCATACTCAACCCCTCATTAGACCAATTTTAGAACACGGCTGCTATATCAACAACTGGCATACTGTAACGCGCAGCCTCTGATAGCGACATTTGTTGAATACAAAGTGGAGCCTTTCTTTACAACAAGAGTGCAAGGTATTCGTCAGCTACTGGGGCTATGAAAGGAACGCAAGGTCTCATCTCCGGCAGGGCCTGGGGCACCCATCATCAGAATCGGACGCCCTCCCGGTTGGGTCGAGATACGCCCATCGCTCTCTCTGCCCGGAATGCCGCGATTGGTTCACCTGTGAACCTATTCCTTCCCGCTGAGCCGACAGAAGATGACGTCTTGGGTGCTAAAGTGTTGTTTGATCTAGGCCCGGTCCCAGAACTGGCACTTACTGATTGCAGTACAGGAACCCAAAATGGACCTGGGAAGACTCATCCACAACAAACTACCTGAGAAACACCGCGATAATCGCCACCGTCCTAGAGGGTAAGTCGTGTTGCTGGATGCCTGACACCTCGAAGGATGGAACTCTTTCTCCCCATTATCGTGCCGATGCCGCTCAGCGCTGCCAGGGGCTCTTTTCGACCGTGGCAATACAGGGGCAGCGACAAGGACTTACCTGTTGGGGTTGAGTGTCTTTGAACAGTCACAAGTTACAGCCAGGGTAAGCAGCAAGCCCATCGCACACGTATCCCCACCTCGGCGCTCTGTAATCAAACGCCGACATCTCGATCCTGGAAATCAGAAAAGGGCTGGCCGAAACCGCGGGTTCTTATCGGACTGCGAGTCGATTCAGGAATTAGCAATCGTTAATCGACGTGGCAGAGAAGAGGCGATCTGGGGGTTGCCACCGGTTTGATTATACGTAAAAATCAAAATTAGCCGTGTTCACAAACGGAACCAGGCAGGCATCTTGATGTACAGTACGCACACCATGATTATAGTAGCCTGAATGACTCCAAATTTGGACCGTCAAATCCGCTCAAAGAGCCTGGAATCTCACTGGTTGTTTGCAGTAGCTCTGCCTGTGCAGACGCAATGCATGTTGTTCGCAAAAGCAGCATACATGCCATGGTGCCTGGTTCGACGTCGAGGCCGACCCTGCAAAGATGAATGAAACTGGAACAGGAAAGCCATCGCAAATCCCGGCAACTAGACACTGAACAATGACAACAGACCCAAACGGTCTCTCTCCCAGCCCAGGGACAAGTTTCCATACGAAAATTTCGTGAGCTTGATTATCGCCGCCGAACCTCACGCAGAGCCCCACTGCCCCTCGTGGGCTTACGCCTCACAATTCTCACCCTCTGACTGGGCAAAACAAAAAAACTTAAGTGTCGTAATCTCCAGGAGCCGCAATACTGATCCTGGAAAAGCGAGGTTTCCAATGGAGTTCCCTACAAATCGCCAGGTTTGGCGTATGGGAGCCTCCCTATAACTGAAGAATACAAAGGCGGATTGGGATGACACTTACAATATTATCCTGGCCAATCTCCGAGCATGCTGGTTAGGATAAGTGGTACGGTCGACGTAACGCTGTCTTCAGTAACTGTGTCATCCGATGCCGAAAACCAAGTCAGTACAGTATCACGACAGCCTTAGGGACGAACAGTAACCCTGTCGGTCTCCTACCCAGATACCGTGCTACACGTCTTGCGCACGTAACATGTTGTCGAGTCGAGCGGGGCCAATGAGGCAAGTAAAAAGAAGTTTTTGGACCAGTTTCAGGGATCCATGGCTCCATGCAAACCGTCTATGGAATATTCTTATATTGAAAACTGCATAGCTCGAGCTCCGTGGAGGTACTTGCAATCCAACAGAAATATAGTCGCATGGCGCAGTGACAGTGGACATGCCCTGCGAGGCTAGACAAGTCAGAGACGCCTGTCACTAGAGACCCGCCCAGGCACCCCAAAAGGGGTAACACATAGGTTCCAGTATAGCCTTCCATTATCGTTTTCGAAGAGGAGTGAGCGAAAAAGGCTGGCGCGTGAATACGTGTCGGGACAAGACTTAACAGTGTCACGTGCTCGATGGCGAAAGCATGCAGCCCTGAGGCGATATCATGGAGTTGGTGCATGCGTCGCACTACCCAGCTTCTCGAAGTCCCAAGAGGAATATCTCATTATAGCACATGAGCCCACAAGATAATTCTGGATAGAATAAGTACACAGAGATCACGGTGAGTGCCGCTGACAACCTGTACAGGTCTATACAAAAGCCTTTGAAAGAATCTACACCAGAGATCCTTCATTCTCATCGACCGTCGAAGAGCTTCTTACAGGATCTGGATGATGGATTCAACGTCTTGTCGGCAGGCAAGCAAAGAATAAGAGGATACCAAAGTAAGGATGAGCCTGTGCTTCTCGAGCGGTCAAACGGTCCTGGTGGTCGTAGCGAAGGAGCTTGTCCAGGAAATCAATGGCTTCGTTCGTGATGTATCGCTGGTTCTCGGAAGTGATGAATCGAGTCCACGGTTTCCTTGGATACCTGCTCGACCGAATAAGTTGAAAAAGATGACACTGTCTTTCCCTTTCTAACTCACCTTCCCAGGATGTCGTCATACTGTGCATCAAGCTCGATGTCATACTTTTCGAGGTATGCGTATAGCTCGTCTGTTCCTAGAACCTTGGTGATTTTTACGAGTTGATCATAGTTGTCATGACCGTGGAAGAAGGGCTCCTTTCTGAAAATCTGAAATCCATATATGAGTGAATCATCAGGCTAAAAAGGGGTTAGCGTACCATTGACGCGAACATGCAACCAAAGCTCCACATGTCCAAGCTGTAGTCATACTCTTGAAAGTCTACGAGCAACTCTGGTCCTTTGAAGTAACGCGATGCAACCCGAACGTTATACTGAGTCCTTGGATGATAGAACTCTGCCAAACCCCAATCAATAAGTCGCAGCTGCGGGTCGTAAAGGTTATACAGAAGAAATTAAGCACTATGGGAAGGTCACACCTTGCGTCGTTCGTGATCAATCATAACGTTGTGCGGCTTCACATCGCGATGCATGATACCCTTGGAATGGCAGAAATCCAACGCCTCCAGAGATCTGAGATAAGATGCAATGTGTGAAAAGGATCGATGATACCTTTAAGAGCTCCAGCATGTAGTATCTAACATCAATATCACTGAAACGAGGATAGAGGACTTTAAAGTCGATGTTGTTGACGTATTCGGTGATGAGGCTGGGAATCTTGGACATTGGATCCCGGACGACATCGAGCAAAGCAACGACGTTCGGACCGCCAGCGAGATTTTGCAGGATTTTTATTTCGCGCTTGATTTTCTTCTTCTTTACTGGCTTTAGCACCTTGATAATGCACTTTTCGTCGTTTGCTATGTTTATTCCCTCAAAGACCTGAAGGGGGTTCGAGGTCGCAACCGGGGTAGACATGAAAAAAAAACGAACTTCGGAGTACTTTCCCCGTCCAACCTTCCGAACGATCTCATAGTGGTCCTGGGATCCCCATTGCACCTGGAGGTTGTCTGGAAGATATGAGTCGTGGATGATGCTGGAGTGGGTCGCTGGGAACGCACCGTACTCGTGCCATGACGGGCCCAATTTCGCATTCACATCCGCATAGATCCGTGCTACTGAAGTGGCTGCCGCGCGACCCATCGAGAGCCCACAGAGGAAGAATGAGGAAGGAGGTCCGAGCAAGAGCCTATCGCGCTTCACTACAAACTATTTTGGGAAATATCTCCCACGTTTATCGGCCTCGGCTTTCCGTTCCGATGCCACTTCCTTCCTTTCGTTGATGTCACGGTGCCAGTGCCGCCCTCCGAAAAACTGGCCAACTAATGTTCAGTACTTGGCCATTCCCTGCTTTCACACATCGATATCGGACAATGCCTTGTCGTTTCTGAGAGGAGGCAGCTCGAAACAAAACCTGCTGCCAGCCCCACACTCGCTTGGTGTGATTCGTCCGATCACGGATCGCTCACATCCCGCCCACGGACAGCACGGATTATTTGCAGCGCGGAAAATTCCTCTACGGACACTCATTGTCGAGTATATTGGCGAAGTGCATTCCGATGAGCGACCAACCTCCGACTACGACGTTTCGCTCTATCGGTTTGCAGGTAATGGTGAAAACATTGGGGTGGACGCAAGCAGAATGGGAAACGAGGCTCGATTCGTGAATGACTACCGCGGTATCCGACCAAAACCTAATGCTGAGTTTGTAGACAGGCGGACGACTGGTGGGGACCTCAGAATGGGGATCTGGAGTTTGGCCGAGGGTATAAGGAAGGGTGACGAAATTGTGGTTTCATACGGAAAGGGTTGGTGGACAGCTCGGTCTCTATCTTGACTGGAATGGATCTACGGACGCTTTTCCTGGCGAGTGGTACATCAGAACATTCGCCGCATTCTTGAGCACATTTACATTCACCGTATTTCATGACAGATGTAAACCTAAAAATTAAACGATAGACCTTGTAACTTTAACCTGGCGCGCTACGAATCAATATTCGCGGTGGCGATACAACGAGTTCCAGGCCCTATCTTTCGGGTTGTTATCATGAATGTAGGAAAGAGGAATCGGGTCAACAATTCAGGGTTGTAACGTGGGGAGCTGAGCGATCGGAAAGAGAGATATTTCTCAAACTGGCTGAGCGCAAAAAGACATTGATGAAACGGCGTTCTGTAATGTGCGGGTGGGGGCATATGGTGTGGGCGAGAATGAATGATTAGATTGTCGGATATTGAGGGCAAATACAGGATTGGGAAATCGGAAGCTTTTCGGGGGGTTGCACGTGGTGTGCCAAACAGAGACACACTAACGCGAGCAAGGCGCTTTTGGACCTCGTCCTCGTTCGTTGTGCGATGTTACTCCGTTTCCCTTCTCGAGGGGTTAATTCTTTTATTTATTACTCACGCGCTCCCTCGGCGAGGCGCCTATCGTACGCCCTCCATCACACACGCAACCCCATATCGTCAACTGGTCCCCAGAACCAGTTCAAGGTAAATACCCTTCCCTTGGTCACTCGTGACACCATCTTGATCGCGTGCTGTTGCAGCGGCGTTTTCATGCATCTGGGCCGTCATATACTCCGAAAGACCCTTACCAAGTTCTTGGCGTAAGCAAAGATGCATCTCCTGCTGAAATCAAGAAGGTCTATTTTTCTGTACGTGGCTTTATTTGTTCTCTTACCGTGAATTAACACCTTAATTCAGCTGGCTCGGAAATATCACCCGGACACAAATCCCGACAAGAACGCCCAGGAGAAATTTGTTGAAATCCAAGAGGCATATGATGTGTGTCAGTGGTCCTGGCCGTTGCTGCGTACGCCCTGACTAGGACCCTTAGATTCTGAAAGATGAAAAGAAGAAGGCCGCCTTCGATCAATATGGTGCGGCTTCACAGCAACCCGGCTTTGACCCAGATGCGTTTGCACGCAATCCTTTCGGAAGCGGTTTTGGGTCACCGTTCGGACGTGGCGGCGGGCAATCTGACCTCTTTGACCAACTCTTTGGTTCACTTGGAGGGAGAGGTCGCCCAGGTGCATCTGCATTCACTCAGAACGTTAGGGGTGCAGATATCGAAGCCACCGTTGGAGTGAGCTTTATGGAAGCAGCCAAGGGCACATCACGGACTATCAAAGTGAACCCAGTGATCGATTGCAGTACATGTACCGGTACCGGTCTCAGATCAGGATCTCAACGCTCGAAATGTCCTACATGTAACGGTTCGGGCACTAGGACATTCGTCATCGACAGCGGATTCCAGATGGCAAGTACGTGTCCGACTTGCCAAGGTGTGGGAACTGTTATACCCCGCGGACACCACTGCAGGGAGTGTGATGGCATCGGCAAGGTGAGGGGTCGCAAGAGCGTAAAAGTCGATATTCCCGCTGGTCAGTGTCTTTATCTCGAGCGCTTATTACACGTTTTCTATTGTAACCGTGGCTGCTTGCAGGGATTGAGGATGGCATGACCATTAGGGTCCCAAACGCCGGCGATACACCGGACCATGGCAAGGGTCCTACTGGCGACCTTCTCGTGCGCGTCAATGTCGCGACCTCAAAAATATTCAGGCGGCAAGGTTCCAATATCCATCACGATGCTCGCATACCACTTCACACCGCGTTACTGGGCGGAAGAGTTCGCGTACCTACGTTGGACGGCGATGTGGATGTTCGCGTACCTGGTGGTACCCAACAAGGCCAAGAAATGGTCCTCAAAAGTCGTGGGATTCAGGCTATATTCGGCGGAGAAAAGGGTGATCTGTTCGTAAACTTCACGGTGCAAATTCCAAGGCAAGTGCACCAGAGAGTAGGGGGTCTGAATGTGCTGACGAATCTGTCAGATCGCTGACGGATCGTCAACGAGAAATTCTTCAGGAGTACGCTGATGACGTGGAGGGCCGAAGTACTCAGAAGTCGTCGAAGGAAACGCAGGAACCTCCAAGTAACGTTGACGTGAAAGGGTCGACATCGTCAACGAGTTCCAGTCCCAATGCGTCGCTTGATGACAATGGTACGGCAGAATTTTCTTCTACAACCTCATCCCGGACCGGCGAGAGTTGGTTGTCCCGCTTGGGGAGGAAAATCCGCGACCTTACGGGGTCTTGATTATTACACGCAATTCTCGGTTTGGTGTTTCATTTTCATTTACGAATTGGCGCTCGCAGGTAACAACGCCGCTGAATCGGACATACGGGAAAGGAGGAGAGCAACTGGGTAGTAGAGAGGAGGAAGCCAACATTAAAGCATTTAATTTTAATTTTAGGGAAAATAAGAGCATTTTTCCGAATTAATTATAGCTCTGGATCAGACTTGCGGTTATCGGATACCCACACTGACTCTCGACCTTCCCGATCTCTCCTCCGGGGGCAGGGGCTGCCCTGCAGCGTGTTTCTTTACGTCTATCTCATCCATCGAACCCTTCGACGATCTGAGCCAGTGACTCAGCTCAGCTCCCGACTAGCGCTTCCCACTCTCTTTCCCTTCTTCAGCTAACCACGATAGTACCCGCCGTCATGAATGTCTTCTGGGAATCTCAGGAGCAAAAGAAAGCCTCTTCCTTTCTGGGTCTCGACCAGAAGTCTGATAATGCCACCTCGCCGTCAAATTTTTTAATGGGGGATCGTACCTCGTTTGTTACTGGCCTCGCTCGGTGTTCTTTTTCTGTCCGTCAGCGTCCAAAGGAACTATGTGTGCACCATACGAAGTGAATCTAGTTATCCTGATTGGTGTCAGTGAGTTTAACACATATCTTTGCACTGATTTGGACATTGCGACCCTCTGGACGAGTTCTGCCATACAACTATATTCTCCGATGCCCTCTTTTCCTTTCGACCTAGGTCGAGATTTTAATTCCAGCAAGACAACATCTCAGAGGTATACCCCCCTCCGTTCCTATAAAATGCTCTGCTTTCTCGGCAGTCTTAGAACCACTTCCCAGGAATACTTCTCCATCTAAAACCTCCGTCTCTGATATCCATGTCCCACCTTCTCCGTTGGCCATCGCGTTCGATATCGAGCGACGATAGGATCCATAGAGGATCCGTTTTGTCGGACGAGAGGTGTGATGCCGGATCTCTGTCTCCCGCTACATCTTGCGCAGCGTCTTCCGCTACCCATCTTCCCGAAGACGCAACCAAAAATCAGACCGTGACTCTTCCTTACTTTGTTGGGGAGAAGGAGTCCAATAGAAATCTCGATGGCCCTTCCCATTCTCAACCTCTGTCCACTCTGCGGGTTCTGGTAGTGCACATTGGGTAATGCGTCTTCCCAAATAAAATAAGGCTACCTTCGTTCGATCTCACTCTTCCACAGCGCGGCCTTAACGTTGTTCCTCGCGACGACCGACGCAGTATGTGACAGCCTGAGACTCCCGCATCGATGTCTCTTCCTTACCGAAAAAAATCACACAGACGATTGTCTCCACATGCTTGCCAACCATCATACGAGAATTCGATGGTTCACAGTCTGATTACACCTGGATCGGTGTTGCCTATCTGCTCACCCAGACTGCATGTCAACCACTTTACGGCAGAATTTCTGACCTCACTGGGAGGAAGGTGTGTGAATTTGAATTCAGGACCGGTTAGCAGCTGATCTGCCGTCAGTGTGTCCTTTTCTCAAGCATCCTTGTGTTCGCGCTCGGTTCCTTACTGTGTGGCGCCGCTCGAGTGTGTAATTCCTTGAAGATCGCTCTCTCGTAATAATATTTTCCCAGGACATAAAATGGTTAATTGCCGCACGCGCGTTGTCTGGCGTAGGTGCAGGAGGGATAGTATCGTCTGTCTGGGTCATTACTTCGGAGATCGTGGAGGTTCAGAATAGAGCAAAGTGGTCTCAAGCCCTGAGTGTCACCTGGAGTTGTTCGGCAACAGCAGGCCCACTGCTCGGCGGCTTATTTAGTAGTAAGCGGCAACCCTTACTGTAAATCTGACCTCCGTTCTTATCCAGATTGTCAGGTCATGATTCTTCCGCATTGAGCTGGCGATGGGCCTGTACGTTATGTCAACCTTCTAGGCCGGCAATACCGACCATCTAACTCTCACCTCAGTTTACCTCAACGTCCCCATCTGTTGCACAAGTGCTCTCGTGCTTCTGTTTTCGTTACACGGGATCAAACTGGCAGTTCCAGATGGCGCTTCTTGGAAAGGCCTCCTTCGAAAGTTCGATTTCGTTGGCTTGTAAGCGAGCACTTCCACTCCTCGTTCATATCAACTAATGAGGACAATAGACTCCTATTCATGGGTAGCACCTCCTGCATAATTGTAGGATTTAGCTTCGCCAGTTCTCATGGCTGTGAGTCTCGACACCGCTCGCGCCGCTGGGAATCTTACGATGTCGCGCGAATCAGGGACATCAACATCGACGCTTACGTTGATCATTGTTGGCTGTTGCTTGTTAATCGCAGCTGGAGTCCACGAGGTTCGGACAACGCGCGACGCATTATTTCCTCATGCGATCTTCAACAATTTAAATATCAGTATGTCCACAGTTGCCTTATTCAGTGCTTCCATCTTCCCTCTCTGATGGATTCCTAGTTATTCTCCTCATTATCAGTCTTCTTCACAGCATCGCATTCAACTCTGGAACCTATTATCTAGCTCTATACTTTCAGGTGGGTGGCGCGCGTCAACTTTCCAGAACTTCGGGACTGACCACGTACCTCAGACTGTCAACGCGTCAATCTCGACCCTTCGCGCCGGAATCATGGTCCTCCCATACTCTTTGGGGTCATCTCTGGCCTCCATGCCTGTTGCTTGGATTCTAGGTGCCATCCAAAGGCGTACGCAAAACACCGTTGGCCAAAAATGGGTCATTTTCACAGGGCTGCTCGTGGCCACCACAGGGTTTGGTGCGTACGATATTCAATTTCGCTTTCCCATTTGGACTGGCTAGACCTTTCTGCAGCACTCCTGTGCCTCCTTGGTGTAAAAACTCCAATTATGATGCAATCGTTTCTCCCACTGTTGGCAGGCATCGGTGTGGGCATGCTGTTCCACGCGCCGTATCAAGCCTTCACGGGTGCCCTATCTCCAAAAGATCTGGCAGCAGGAACTGGTGCATTTTTCCTCGTCCGTTTCACAGGTTCAACAGTTGGCTTGGTACGTATCAGATCAGATCATTTCTATTTCCTCCGAGTTGACACGTCCTTGTGCCTAGTCCATCTCAGGTGCGATCTATGAAGGCAGCGTGTCCCGTAATCTCCTGCAGGGGGCGTCCGTGGTATCGCAATCGGCCCCAACTGATTTTCACCTTGTCACCATTGCCGTAGGCGCTATTCGGGTCTGTAGTGTTCAGGATACGCACGGTTCTTAACTAATCTTAACACCACTTCTCACACACAGAACGTTTGGACCATGTGCGCGCCCTGCTTAGGAAGCGCTCTACTTGTACGTTGCACTCTCGAAATACTCGACTGGAAGTCATGTTCTCGTTCACAGCTGTCTCTTCTCTTGCGCCCCACCGCTTTACCAGCATCCGCCACATCTGCAGGCCCAGATATACCCAAAGCGGATACAAATGAAAAAGAATCGGCGTGATTCACATCTGTAGAGGGTTACTACCCAGGAACAACGTGTATTGTAATCAAATATACCAAATTAAAGATAGAGTGGACCTGTGTGTTTTGGACAATCCCTTCTCGGTCGGGACGCCCGTCGCTTCAATCGGGATGTGCACGGGGTTGTTGGTCTGTGAGACGGACTTTACAACTTGCGCTCCGCCACGCTCACGTCACCGCGTC
The DNA here is from genome assembly GCA_003315845.1 of Lactarius trivialis. Taxonomy (NCBI): domain Eukaryota; kingdom Fungi; phylum Basidiomycota; class Agaricomycetes; order Russulales; family Russulaceae; genus Lactarius; species Lactarius trivialis. The sequence continues at coordinate 15,841 of QFDV01004256.1, forward strand.
ACCGCGTATGATCATCGCCTAGTACCAGGACGCGCGGGCAGCTTTCTGGCTCTGCCGTGGTACTGTAATGGCATGGGACACGGGGCCTGAATGGCAGGCGCTAGGATCTAGGCGGCGAGGATCAAGTGGTGTATGGAAGCGCCTGGGTTGGTCGGCGCAACGCGGGACTCGGACGGACTCACAGCCTGAGTAGGTGACGGCAGCATCGCGGCGGTTAATCAGCGCCTAGCTGCCCATGGTCATGAGACCGGTTTAACGTACGCATGTGGCACCTCAGATAAGACATTTATACCGTTGATCATATGATTGGCGACAGAGCGCTATCGTCACCATTGGATCGTCGTCGCATAGCAACTTTATATTGAGTGGCGAACGTTGTCGCTTGTCCGCTTGTCCGCATACTCAAGTGTACAGTTAAATCAGTAGGCTAGGGAGTGAGACAGTGACCCAACCCCAAGGAGACAGTATCGGAGGAAACTCCTAGTAAGGTTCTGGCCATCTTCTCACGATGTCCTGCGCCAAACCATCGTAATGAACAGGACAAAGTGAGCAAGTACGTTCCCTCAAGAAGATACGAACACAGAAAATTCTAAGCAAGATTCCAAGCGCAAAGCCCGGCTAAAAGTAAGTCCTGCTCTGGCTCCATGGCGGATATTAACACACCATCCCAACAAGGCAGGGGGTGGAGAGACAGTACTCGCAGCGATCTCGCGAGGTCCGATGGGGATTTCTTGCGCCGTGGGCTCGCCTTCTGTCATCGCACTCGGAAGAACCAGGACCATCAACGAGGGTGAGAGGGGGGCCAGCAAATTTTCAGCCATGCGTTTCGGGGGTGACCCTGCAAAATCCGGTGGATATGAACGTAAGTGACAGGTAATTCGTCGTGGGGCTCATCAGGGCTCGGGCTCTAAGAGATTCCGCGAACGGTGCCCGTTCCGGATTTCGAACTATCAGCGATTGAACGATAGTCGCCACTGGCGACGATACGGTCTGTTAGACCGTTCGTGTGAAGGACTTTTCACGTGACAAAAGACTATGGAAGATGTGGCGAGCAAGTTGATTCGTCGAGGCACAAGTTGAGTACGAGGTGATGAAATTATCTGATGGGCGGTTGTACATGAGAAATAAGCTTGAATACACGGAGGTGGACACATCTGGCCTTGCATCTGGCCAGAAGACGGGGCGGTCAGTACTACTAGGCACGAGAGCCACCTCTTATCGCGACGGTCCAATTCGAAATGCATGAGTTGTGTTTCCAGAAAATACGTTCCGAAAGTACCCCAAAGAACTAGGTCACGCGTCACGGTGTGATGAAGCGGAGTAGGTAGAGGGGAGCCAACCCAGGTAACGAGGAAGACAGGAAGCTTGGCGCACGCAGGTCGAAGATCGCCAGGTCCGACGACAACATCGATCATGGTGTCGTGGACATCGGGTGTTGGTGTGTGCAACAGGTGGCTGCCAGCGGGACAGCGCTGTGTGGTGCTTGAGAGCTACAGAAGCTTGAGCGCGGGGGGAGATACTTCGCAGACTTCCGCTTCGTAACAACCAAAGTCGGTCGGAGAGTGGCGACGGCGCCTCTTTCGTTGGAAAATGAGGAAGGCGGCGTGTTCTAGCCCTGTGCGATAGCAATAGAATGGTTGAGAGAGATAGAAGAGCGGCGGAACGCGAACAACGTTGTGTCCCCTCTATAGGGCAGGGCGGGGGAGATTACCAGGATTGGTCATGCGACATGCGACGATAGAAGCACATTCGAAGTGGCTTACGCCTCAGACATGATCAGATGGCAGTGACATGGAGACGATTGGCAGGAGCAGTCCAACGAGGGACGTACAGTATGACTGGACCGAGCCTCCGAGAAGCGCTGTCATGTGAGAAAATAGATAAAGTACATCAACTATGGAAGTGTGATTTGCGCCCTCGTGTAAGACAGAAAGAAAGGTCGAGGCTATGGAGCTTTTCTCCTTCAAGTTAGCTTGCTTGCTCATACCATCTGTTGTTCGGCTGCGCATTGAGAGAGAGAATTTGGGACGACAAAGTTGACAAGACCAAGTATTTCCCGGCGTCATGCGAGCAAGTACTGGTTCTAGGCTCAAGAAAGTAAGCGCGACTCGGAAGGAGCAAGCTTACCGGTGCCGGGCCCGAGGGCCTTGATACACTTCCGTGTCGTGTCCTGACTCGGAGGGGTGGAACGTCCAAGCTCTCTATTTTGGCTACATTCTCGGGGGCTAAACACAGCCGGGGCAACTGCAAAGAAACGGAAGACGTTCTATTCCGAAGCGCATAGCCGAATTTTGGACTAATGCAATTTTGGTTATCGCTGCGAGCGGGCGGAGCAAATAATGACAGCAATTTTAGGTCACACGACACCCTTTATCAAGCCCTCGTGCATGTGCCGTCCCTCCCTCATCCTTGACTCCATCCCACTACCATGTCCACAGAAATCGTTATCCCAGACGTCGTAGCTTCCGTCAACATTGACCTTCACAAGTCCATGTCTATGTCCATAACTTCCCAGCCCCTGTTACATTCTTTGGGGAGCCATCCTCGCCCTCCCCAATCACTTCGTCTCGACGATTCTGCCGTACATAGTAGCTTATTGGAAGGGATACCTCACGCACGTGCTAAATTAGATGCCAGGTAAGCCTCTTTCACTCAATATTCGCACAACTCACAGTGCCTCGAGTCACTCTGAGTCAGCTAGCAGCACCCTCTCAGGACGGAGTTGATAGCGGTCTGGTGTCCCCAATAGTCATACTCGCAGTCTCATGCTTACCTCTGCTTCTCTTTGACAGGCAATACAAGTCGAGTGGTTTTGCCCAACAATTGTTGGACATCCTCAGAATCCTCAGAGTGCCCTCATGGTCCCAGGGGACTAGCCACCCCGTCCCATCTATAAAAAAGGTTTCCGGCTCTCTCACTAATGCCGTATACTTCGTGTCCTCCCCTTCGTCTCGCACGCTGCTCTTACGAGTATACGGTCCATCTTCTGGCTCTCTCATATCACGCCCACGTGAGTTGCATGTGCTACACGTTCTCTCTTCAAGATACAAGCTCGGACCACGTATCTACGGGACCTTCTCAAATGGACGCGTCGAAGAATATTTCGATTCGGTCACGCTCAATCCCTCTGATGTTCGAGAGCAACGAATGAGTGGATACATTGGGGCCCGCATGGCTGAGCTTCACGGTGTTGATGTTACTACTGTTGAACGTTTGTCACGTGGCAGTAGTGTAGAAATTGGTGTGCGGAAGAATGTCCAGTCGTGGCTGCCTCCCGCACGGGGAGTGCTTGCGCTCCCAGGAATAACACCAGCTATCCGCAAGGAGCTCGACTTGGACGTGTTCCAAAACAGATGGGAGAGCTACATGAAGTGGCTCAAAGACACCCGGGTTGATGCACGCCCTGTCTTCTGTCACAACGATGCCCAGTATGGCAACATACTTCGCTTAAACAAGCCAATGGAGGGAGTGCCCGACCACCACCAGGTTCGTCCTTCTCGTCCTTGCCCACTTTTCGCAGCGACTTCGGTGAATTCTGATCATTTTTCCCATAACCAGATCGTCGTTGTCGACTTTGAGTACGCTTCCCCAAACCCAGCCGCCTTCGACATCGCGAATCATTTCCACGAGTGGACAGCCAACTACCACGGTCCGACACCCCACGTGCTTGACCTCGCGCGCTACCCGAGCCGCACAGAGCGGCGCACGTTCCTCACCGCCTACCTCGCGAATCGTACCACTCCAGACGCTCCTGCCTTTGCGGATCTGTCCCCCGCGGCGCGCGAGCGTGGGCTCGCCGAACTGGAGAAGACCGTGCGAGCGTGGAGCCCCTCGTCACACGCCATGTGGGCGGTGTGGGGGCTTGTCCAGGCACGCGAGGATGTTCAAGCCCGCACCGCTCAGCCCGAGTTTGACTATGTCAATTATGCTCGCTGCCGCATGGCCGCGTTCTATCGCGAGCTTGCTGCGCTGGGTCTATAGTCGTCATGTCTTTTTTTTTCTTGGGGTTTACCGCTAGAGCATTGTTGTAGATGGCGACTCCTTTGGCAGATTGAACCTGCCACAGTTAATATTGTACATTAACATGACGTCTATTTCTTTCACCAACTATGCTATTTCTTATCTCTCTGAGTCTTCGGTACCATAAGATAACATGTTATCAAGCTATATCAAGCGTGGGACTGAGCCCATGTCCCGTCTCTCACGTTGCTTCCTTCGCACCAGCCAGAGAGGTCAACAGGCGTAAAATTCATTCAGATAATATAAGGACATGATGATGGACAGCACAGCAACGCAGTGTGTGAATGCGGCGTAACAATATAGGTCAGGAGAATGGTCTCCCTCGCTGACACGGGCGAACAAGACAATAAATCAAGCTGCAGGCCGGGCTGGCTACTAAAAGAGGGCAGGGACAGTGAGATGGAAGAGCGAGATACGGGACAAGGGGGTAAAATTGTACAGCGAAAGAGTTGATGGAAAGAAAGCTTGTAGGATGGGGATTGTTCTGTGGTTTCGACGTCAGGAGGTAGACAGAATTTGAACAGGACGGGAATGGGGAGTGTTGTGATCATCAAGCAATCGTCAAAACATCATTAAAACAGAGAGAATTGAAAATCAGGAGCCTCGAAAGCATAACGTGGCGCAGGGACCAAAAAAAAGGGAACGGGAAAGCGCAAGTAGTACAAAGTGAAGGGGACTCCATCTTGGTTTACTATTATTCCGTGCTCGGTCTGACAAGTAGAAGGACGCGCTCAAGCCCAGGCAGATGCCTTCTCGGCATAGCGAGTACTCTGCTCGGCTGTCAGCCACGGCGTGTTGAGTTTGCCTTCATTGCCAGGACTCGCACTCTGCGGGCCATGCAGAGGTGAAGGGGCTGCAAGGTGACGTGAAAGGCTAACCCAGTTACCCACGCTGCCAGAGCGCGAGTGCCCGTTTGCACGGGGTACAGCAGCCTCGGGTTGTGGTGCAACGAAAGACGGACCCGAACCGAAGTTGAGGTCGACCTCAGTGCCGTTGAAGGAGTGACGAACGTTTGAACCCGAAGTTCGCGGCTTAGATGTCTTAACAAAAAATAAAGTGTCAGTAATAAATCACCGTTGGAAGTCAATATAACGGACCTGGCCAAAATTGATGAGTTGACGGCTTCCAAGATCTGGCCCGGCAGTCACAGGACCAGGGGACAGCCCACCAGTCGATTCGCTAGCTTGAGAAAATAAAACATTCTTAGCAGCGAACGAGGGGTACGCAGACTTGTTCTGCTGCTGCTTAATGGAGGGTTGGTCGAGCGAAGACGTATCAACTCTAAGTGAACCAGTTCGTGGGCGCGATGGAGGCTGGTAACTAGATTCCCCATTACTCGCCACGACTTCTTGGTTGCGCTTCGCCGAGATGCGCTGTAGGAGCGAAACCGGTACATCGTTCGGGTCACTGTCCGAGCGGCCACGCGTTTGATTGACATTGGGCGGAGGAACGCCCTCCGCTCCTGGGGCCGCACCATTTGCCGGTAACTCAGTGTGTATGAAGCAGCAACGCTTGCCGTATGGGCAGGACCCAGATACCCAGAAGGTCTGAAGTCATCGCGTTATGGGAACGTCACGAGAACAAGAAAAAAATATTGCTCACTCTGCATATCTCCGTCTTGTACTGTAATAGAATGCGGTGTTAACAAGGGAACTGAACCTGTAGAATAAAGGATAATGACCTTGGGGTGTCGTGTCACCTTACGAATTTCGTCCTCTCCATGAGCGAATTGACACTTGGGCCCGTATCGACATGTGCCTTTCTCCTCCCAGCTCCGGCATAGTTCTGTCTTGTACAACCCCAGTTTTCGGTTGTTTGCCGAGGGTCCATTTCCATTTGGGTCGACGCCCGACGCACTGCCTTGACTGCCATCACCAAGTCCCGGGGAAATGCTCTGCCCTGGGAGACCGACATTGTATGGGGGGTATTGCGTCTGCAAACGGGCAGCGGCCATAACCTGCGCGGTGACACCAGTTGCGTATGCCTCAGGCGGTGCATAGAACTGGTTGGGGTAAATGCCCATAGCAGGTGGGCCGAGCGTGGGTTGGTAAAGTCCGGGCTGGAATTGCGGTAAGCCACTGCTGAGTAGAGCAGCAGCCTCACGAAGGTGAAGCGGATCAGATGTCGAATGCTGATGGGTAGCACGGAACACGTTGTGCTGTTGCTGAACACGAGCAACAGCAGGATTTTCATGGGAAGGCATCATAATGTCATAAACCTGCTGGGCATTCCCGAGGGAGAGATGTGCTGTGTGGCTAGGAGGGCCGGGATATGCGCCGTTCGTAACTATTCCTGGGTTGTAGCCACGCGCCGGCTGCGATCGGTAAGTGGGCGCCCCGTTGAGAGCACCGTTGACGCGCGCATTAAAGGCTGGTGCGTTGGGTATAGGCCCATCAAGGGGTTGGAACTGGCGCTGTTGCACGGCATAGTCTACCTGAAGGTCCTCCGTTACGGGGACCGACTGACGTGGATAGCCGGACAAAGACGGGTACAGAGGCTGGTCGTACTGGCCTTGTCGATCGACGGCGCTCCATTGAGAAGCTCGCTCACCATCAGGCGGACTACCGCCAACCCCACGCAGGCGCTGGAGATCAGCGGTCGACAAACCACCGCTATAAGAATGAGGTCTATCCCTTTGCTCAGAGCCGACCTTCAAACCAAGCGCAGAGGAAGCGAGGGTGTGACTGGAACCGGAAAGCTGAGTCGAGGCGGTCGTATCGGCAGAAGAGACACGTGAATGATTGGCGAGAATATGAATTTCATCGGAGGCGGGTGGGGAAGGCCTTGAATCCAAGCTAGCATCGGAAGACTCGAGTGGACTGGAATCATGAAGCTGTACTACAGTATCCGTGGCCCTTTTTGTTTTTGGAGGTGTGCGAATTGAACCACGTATGCCTTCTGTAGTGTCGAATCCGTTGTTGATGTTCAGACGAGCGATCCCCTCGGCAAGATCCCAAGATGCGTTTCCTGGAACGTTGTGAGCAAATATCTCTCGGGAGAGAGGATGTCGTATACCCGTAGAAATGGACGAATCCGATGACATGGAATGGTCGGGTGACGCGTTTTTGTCCAGTGGGGATGAACGAGGGAGAAAGGGTGGGGATTGGAAAGAGGACAAGCCTTGAGGCACCTGTTGATTGCTGTACACGGCGTTGATTTGGTGATTACGGCGCTAATGCGGAACCAATAGTGAGGGGGAATGACATGAGTCTGTGTCCAAAAAAAAAATACAAAATACAAAAACCAAACGGGAAAAGGAAAGGGAAAGGGCGCTCTTGGTGACATCGATAAAAGAAGACTCACGTCTGTGGGAGGGTGTTCCATCGCAATAGCTTGTTCTTGTGTAATCCAATTGTTGACTGGAGCAGTTCTCGAGATCTTTGCAAGGAAAGAAGGGTTGTACGAAAAGTCGCGATACGAGTGCAAGGTATCGGTGATTGAAGGAGAGGTTGTAACCTCAATGGGCATAGAAACTGTGGTGGGAGTTGTAAGCGAGTAAGAAGAATGTTTGGAAAAAAACGAACGAGTTAAGGATAAGAAATCCGATGCAACTTGAGCGATAAAAAGGTGCTTGAATGGACGAGACAATAATCAATTTGCGGGAAGGAATAGTGATGCTATGATGCAATTTGCGAAGAGTATATGTGACGAATAGATTATGGCACCGGCGGGAAGGGACTCGTGAAGAGGGTGGAGAAGGAGAGAAAGGGAAGGACAAGGGGAAGGAGAAGGGTTGAAGATATATAATAAGACGTGAAGAGGATGCGAGGCAAGGGCGTGTACTATGGGGTGGCGGGGTAAAGGTAAAGGTAAGGGCTTCGATGGAGGGCGCGTTTACCCTCCAACACTCCAACCAAACGCCTCCGCTTCCTTTTATTTATTTTATTTATTATTCCGATTTGATTTCAGATCATCACAACGTGTACCCCATCCATCCCCAACACGCCCCTTCATCGTGCCCTTATACTACATCTACTCTTACACCTCTCTACCTCTCCTCCCCTTAATCCAACCAACGTGCTTAGATAAATTCTTATATACACGTGTATTCCTATGCGGTCCTATCGGCGATCAGTCCCTCTTTATTATCCGCACGCAGTTTCTTTACATTCTAGAGGGTCAAGGCCCTAGGGCCGTGGTTACTCGTACCCTCGTCATTCAGACCTTTTCCGCACCCCTTTTCAAGGTCATCGCCTCGTTGTAGTTCGACGGTTCACGCTTCCCTTGATCCGGCTTTTTTTTTTTTGATTTCTCGGCAAATACGGAGCAAGCCTTCTCCGACAATAATGGAATCCAGCGAACACCCAGTCAACTTGCTCCTCTCTCGGTGAGGCAATAGGCCCCATACCTCGTGTCTCTATCTACAGTGCTCGTAAATTCTCTGTACAGTCTCGCAGAGGGTGGATGGATGCTTGCCCTACATCTGGATTGAGCACCGCCGTTCTATTGGAATTCCTGAGCCGCACTCCTGTGACATCGGCTTTCCCCCTATCCCACAATTTCCGTATCACGTCCCCCATTGGTGTGGTGTGGCTGCCTCATGTCCGCCTGCTTCAGCGCTTATGACTTGACTACGCAACCCCGGTCTTCGACTCCAACGACGGAATTACAACCTTCTATGACGCCGGTGCAGGCCGGCGATTTCGTGGACTCTGTTTTCTCATCTCCAATGCTCCCAGAGACGAACCGATACTCTATCGGAATCTCAAGTGTAACCTATGACAATTCACTGTGCACAACTTCCTCACTCGTCCAAGCACTCGTCACAAGATCCAGGTTTCTCAGGGTGGTTTCTTTTGGTTCCCATGTCGCAAGACTGACGCACTTATTAGTCCAAGTGTCATTAATTTCCAAGTGTTAATCAATCTAAACGTAATCCATCGTTCTCGTGTATGGCTGACTGTGTACCCTTTTGGGCAGGTTGGATCATATTTCAACCGCTTGTTCTTGGTCAGCGATTTATCGTGGTCGGCTTTGGTTTCTTGGTACCCTTTCAGCCTGTCGAAAAATCCCACCCTTCATGGCAACTACCATTTTTAACGCACGATTGTACTTCATAGGATATTCAATTCCCTGAAATAAATAGAGTGCATATTCTTGAGTGTACTTTCAGAAAGATATACTAACTGGCGGTCGAGTTTGTGACCCACCTGCCTCATTTGGACACGCAGCCTGCAAAACCCGGCATCAGCGCGGCGGAGTTCCAGGATGGGCTTGCTTGGGATTGGCCCGACCATCTTGCGGGTACATTGAAGTTCCCCGGTAGTACTGTACCTTGGGATGTACATGAAAATTGACAGGGGTGACTCCGGGGCTACGTTATTCTTGTTGTAGCCTACGCGAAGGTAGCGCGGAAGCGCGGATGGGTGTGGTTGCCAGTGTGGCGAGGGCGTAACATCCTCATGGCAGAGTACGTCAACGAAGGTATTACATCGACGTGCTTGCGTCAAGTCAGAAGCACATCGTTCAACCGCAGCCATGACTGGTCCCATCCGAAGGTCGCGCGCGGAGGCTATCAACGGGCGCTCGCAGTCTTGAGTCTGCACCCTTCGGTTTCGCGTTCTCGAGGTGAAGTTTTTGAGGTGAGAATTCTCCGCTTAGGTCCATTTGAAGCCCTATCGATTGCTGCACGTCTGTGACTGGCCGTGAAACTGAGAAGCGCCACGATTTGACAAGATGGCGAGCCCGCTAGTATCAGTCGATGCAACGTGTAGGTCATGCTGCGCCCACCTGTGCCTATCGATCAGCCTAGCAAGTTAATGTCGCACATACGCGGAGGCATTAGCCGCTTTTTATTGACCACATGTCGAACACAAATACATACAGGAACGCGGGAAAAGCGGGTAGCGGAATGAAAAAAAACCCTTTGCAACGGAGTCTAACATAGGCGTGCACACGACTACTCTGGCTGGCATCAACAAGTACAACATATGGCACGGTATCCATTCATAGGTGACAAGAACTCATGCATCTGGTTTGTTGTATGAATCAGGATGAAATTACACGAGCAAGCAGCGAACCGAAAAACGTACAATACGACGTGCCAACCAGCATCGTTGACAAATTTTGCAGCTGATCCTCGTCAAAGACGAGCTGGTCACGGTGCCATGTGTCCTGGTGGTCGGGGGGCAGTGTTAGGGGACGTAGGCAAGATCGTTGGTCAGGGAACGTGCCTGATGGGTTTTCTTAAACTCTGAAGCCGTCTTGCGGATAGTAGTGGATATAGGAGGAGGGTCCGTTGCGTGTAGAGCAAGAACTATTCGGATGTCAATCAGAACGTAGTGGGACAGGGGAAAGTGATGATGACTGACTGTCTGTTAGAGGTGGCATCCACTTTTCGACAGAATACGGGAAACTCTCTAGGAGAGCGCAAATGCCGAGAATCGCAGAATGTAACGTTCGCAGTGACTCGGGATAACCAGGGTCGCGTCTGGTTGTGAGCCTCACTTTGCGTGCAAGACTTACAAAGTGGTCCTGGCATGGCATCAGCATGAGGTTGAAGAACAATCCGTTTCGAATTACCTTCAAAGGTATGATACTCTGTCGTTGAGACACCCTCACGATCCCAGAAAGCGAACTTGATGCCATTTCTCGTACCTCCACATTGTCGTCCGAAAGGCAGTTGAGCATCAGGTCCATAATACTAGAGGCGCTCGCATTCGATATGCCCATGAGATTACGATAGAAGAACACAACAAGAATTGGCAACGAATTCAATCGGATACGCCAGGACTGAATTCATACAGAGTAAGTCATTAATTTGAATAGGAAGATGGCGCTCATACCGTGGAAGAGCTGATCGCATTGACGAAGTCGACACTTATGGCCTCGATAGACTCTTGCGGGGGTGCAACGGCGGAGAGGATATATAGAACTGCCTGGCTGTGGGATTGCAGTTCTGGGTTATCGCTAAGCTCGGACATGCGGAAAATCTCTGGCCTGGAGAAACATATCGGTTGTTGAACGAATGCGGATTCATGTAAATAACCCAATACATACAAGAGGGGATGCACGTATGGGAATATTAGAGGTCCCTGGGGGCTGTAGAACGAGACCCATAACCACCGCAGCACTAGCAGAAGTTTAAAGGTTCAATTCCGTGGGGCACAACACATGGTTCACTCACACGATAGGCTGACTTTGTCATACTATACCTTTGACTTCAGTGGCGATTTCAAGGGGATATAGAAGACCTACCGTAGACTGGCTGACCCGCGGGGGAGGAAGACGTTGCTCCTTCCAGTCGGGAAGTTTGCTAGCGAGCGCCGAAATATGCTCCAGATAGGCAACATGTCTGAATGAGGGAGTGAGTCCCATGCCCGATTGGGTAGAGAAAGACATGCCGTATGGAAAGGGGGTCATCAGTCGTTGCCGTAGAGTGTAGGAATGTTGCGACCGATGGATAGGACGGCCTCCAGCGCCTGGCCGCAATCATGTATAGACTCGCAGAAATCGAAACCCTGACCTATTGAAACGAGACTAGTAAGGGTACGAACAGGCACTGGCAGGCTTGCACGGGATTACCTCTGCGAAGCTGACATCGGCACCCTCGAGGAGGAGGGCGAAATATCGGTCTAGTAGGGGGACATCCCGGTATCCAACGTTGTCCAGGAAGCATCCCAAGATTGTGAGCGTCTTTGTCACTAATAGAGGGGTGAGGTACAATAGGCAGCTGAGGTGTCTTTAACATACTTGCAAATGCAGAATCGCCAAGGAAATCGAGTGGCAGCGCAAGGACCCAATCCGATAAACCAGGGACACGACGTGGGTCTCGACCTTCCAAGAGTGCCTTCATGGACATGATTTTACAGCTGTTGACTTAACAAATAGGGGAATACTCACAGTAATAGTGGCTTCCCAGAAACCGATAGTATCTGGTTTTATGTTCGCGTACATGCGATCTAACCGCGACAATACCCAAGACCATAGCTGGTCAGAGTGTTGCTTTGGCCAGTTCTTCACACCTAAAATGACAATAGTTTAGCCGGATTCGACGTTATTTAGAGCGAGTATTAACATACCCCGTGTGATTCCTGCGAGCATCTCAGCTCCGGCCCGTTGCTTGAACCGATCTGTGTCCCACAACAGCAGTTCTGTAGTCTTTAGAATATTCTCGAACCCTACGCCCTGTGACATCTTGGCTGCGTTATAATGAGCGTCAAGAGCGGCCCTCAAAAGCCCGAGATTATTACCAATAGATTTGATGAAAACAACATTGTCTGCTCTCAGCTCGGGAGAAGTCATGTTTCGACTGGATTCTTGACCCCAAAGCACCATTAATTTTTCAAAGTAGTCCGCCTCTGTGATCACCTCTCCAATAGCGTCAAGAGCCTCTTTGGATTCGGAATCCCATGAAATTGGAGGGTCCCCGGATGGAACAGGTACATACACCTTGGTTTGAGTTGCCCACGTAAGAAAGCCAGAGTATGGCTTATCAACATAGAATGCCCTGCATTTCATTGTCAGCGCCATTGTCTCGTGCTTCAGAGCTTGCTTACTCGTCCTCGCTCGACGGCACCTTACTGATATAATCGTGGAACTGCGTATCATTTCTGATTGGCACGTATTTCACGACGGGGCTTCTCCACTCATCCAGCCAAAGGTCGGTTGACGTGTGGGAGTAAGTGCGCATCTTGATAATACCCAACAACTTTACGACTCCCCTGTCAGAGTTGTGTCGTTTGAAAAATCTGTCACCTTATGAGGAAAATGGGCACAGACTTTTGGGCAGTCGCTCGGAGCGGCGGATGTGGGCTCAAAGTGTGATTGATGAAGAGTCTGGCTACGATGGGCGAAGGAGCAATATCCCGTCGGAGAAGCCCACTCAGGAACTGAAGGGCTAGATGTGTATATCGCCACTGGTGCAGCATCAGCGGACGTGGCACTTGGACAACACTGAGTAACTCACGTGGGTGGTGGGTCTGATTGCAATCTCTGCGATCGCAGAGACCTGGGTACATCATCTATTACTATACGGAATATCCCAAACTGATAGGTGGCTAACCGTTTCGCTATACTTGTTCTCCCTAGCCAGGGCACGTATGCTCGACTTCTGCAGCGCTTCGCTAAGGAGATCGTGGTCGATCATATTCAGGGAAAACTCTATTCTGAGTCCATCCGCAGCCGACTTGATCGCTGGAATGCTGTCAGTATAGGCATCTGTTCGTGTCGTCTCTTCTGCTAGATTGGCAATCGCATCGTTCGCAACAGAGCTTACTAGCTTCTGAATGGAAGGCTGTTAAGAGCGACATATGCGTCAGCCAACTGCTTCAATGAGCGATGTATGTCTGATACCTTCTCTTGATGCTGGCACTCAAGCAATGCCAATAAATATCGACCGTACAATTCTGGGTCTTTCGGATCTTCGGATCTTGGTCATGAGGGCGAACTTGACGAATGTAACAAGATTAACCTACCAGCAATGGCGTATACGGCTGCATCTACATCAGCAATAGCACTCAACAAAGTATCTCGGTATCTGACCTATCCCTTTACTCCACAGGATATAGAGGGCTCCCTTCATACGGTCCGGGTCGGATCCTTTCGCCAATGCATCGTAAACGGAAGGGAGGATCAACTTCGTTGACCTAACGTAGTACTGTAAGGAATGAGTAAGGAGAATTAACAACGACATATTGCATAGCTCACTCCGCAAACGCTTCCTAGAACAGCCTGCGCATGTCTGCATTATCTCAATAGGGTAGTTGCGTTCGATTAACCAGACACCCGCACCTTCGAAGTCTCGTGTATGGAGAGAGAGAGAGGTCTGTGAGATCTTTGATGAGGTGATCATCTAGCCCTGATCGACGTCTGTACAACGCGTGCATGTATACTCGTCCACTGTGGTAGACAAGTGCACGCTTGAGATGAACTAGACGTGAGTTCTCTTTCTGGCGGGGCCATGCTCGATTTAGTCTGAGGGTGACATGTCAGAGGGATCATGTGTGTGAACAACGGCTACTGACTCCCGGGCAGTAGCATAACTTCTTTGCAAGCTATCGAAGTCACCTCTGCTCAACGCATAATCCAGCAAGTATGTATCGATGGCTTTGACCACAGAAAGAACCGCGTCAATGTGGTCCTCGCCTTCGTATCCCTGCTTCAGAGCTGACGCCGCATCGTGTGCCACTCGACCAAGTCGTTGGCGTTGACTATGTGCCATTTGGTATCGCTGGTCTGTGGGGTCCGTCAACGCGAAACCGGCTCGAACGTCAATCGTTTGTACAATAAGACGTTCGACCTCTGAGTCCGAATTTAATCCGGTTTCGACTACGCTCTTGGGGGGTTCCTTGTACAGCGTAGGCAGCCCCTGCCATGCAGATCTGGCAACATGCAGGTATCTGCCATGTTGCAAGTGGTCAACTCGGAGCTTACAAAAGGAAAACAAATAAGGGCTTGCCTGCAGAAATCATTACGAGCAACTCCACCCCAAGAACCGGCAGATGGTAGAAGAGCCTCGATCTTATCCAATGCGGGGGAAACAATGTGCTTGAGAATCTCGAGGACAAAGGAAATCTCGTCGTTTGATGGGACTGTGGTAGACTCAGCCTCCTACTGTTCGTCACACAGGTTCCTGACCCACCGTGCCATTCAATCTCGACATCCTCGGCCCTGTGAACTCTTCCCCAATGAGAATTATGATCCCTCTCGAAATCTGTTCGATTCTGTAAGTGACCCAAAAGTGGCGATCAATCATGGAACATACCTTCGCTGTTCCACTCATCAGTGTTTACAAAATGCGCATTGAGAGGGTAGACTCCAATAAGCGTGCTGAGCACACGGCTGATCAGACGGCCAGTACCACTATATCCTCTCTCATTGAGCGTCTTGTTTGCTAGTAAGGACAAGAGTTCTATGATATCATCTTTATGCTTCAGAAGCTGATAAGATAAAGTTCAACGTCAGAAGCACGGCTGGATCTCAGGCTTGTACACACCACGGTGCCATTGTGACCAAAACATCCACGAAGGATGGACATGTCTGCAACAAAAATCACTAATGAGGCAATAATTTGACGTTGGAAAGGCCGTACTCCAGTGCAGCGTTGTGTCAGAAGGTATGGCGACATTGCTCGATGTTGTTCGTACGCTTGAAGCCCCATGTTTCAGTTCTTCCTTAATCTGCGATAGGCAGAAAGGCAGGAACTTGTCGATTGTCTTAACGGGACGCGCCAAAGCGAGACTGGAAATCAGCTGCCCGATTGCTTTCACCGCATTCGACTTTGCATTCGTCGTAGCGTAGTCGTACACAAGCTTGAGAACGAGATCAAAAAGCGGGTCCGAGAGATGAAGGCAGATGAGGTCCAGCATGCTTTTGATCGACTTAATTACACTTTCTTCCTGCTTTCCCCCAGTTGTGTTCCTCTTGCCTCCTTCCTCAGGAAGATTCTCGTACAAAGACAAAACGCGGCGGAAGAGAGAGGTAACCCAATCTATGACAACCCTAAGTAGATCGATTGGCTAACCAAATGACACATACCGGCGAACACTGCCGTACTCTCGCGAACTAATATTCGTTCTTCGGCCCTACTCAATGTTGGGGAGGTACCAAGCTCGGTTCCATCTGGGAGGTGCGGCCCTTCGTCAATATCCATGCTTTCACCTGGTGCATCGTTTGAGAACGATAATCCTGACTGGGTAGACGAGAGGTCCCCAATCTTGATGTTCTGAACAACGGCAATTATGAACGAGGTCGCACAGACGGTCTTTGTTGGATCATTCTACGGGGTGGAGACAATCAGAGTGAA
This sequence comes from Lactarius trivialis, assembly GCA_003315845.1. Classification (NCBI taxonomy): domain Eukaryota; kingdom Fungi; phylum Basidiomycota; class Agaricomycetes; order Russulales; family Russulaceae; genus Lactarius; species Lactarius trivialis. The sequence goes on from QFDV01004256.1 coordinate 31,607, forward strand.
GGCTATTGTCACTATCGATAATCGACTTACGAGGTCTATGCCAGGAATACACATTTCCAAAAGAGGTAAGATGTGTTTCTGCCCGCCTAACCAAATCTTCTCCGAAGACAGAGGAAGCGACACGCCTGCGAGCATACTCAAGACAGCAGTGGTGCGATGAGTCTCGTTGACAACCTCGAGTCCGCCATATGCGCGCTCGAGGAGTTCGGGCATGACAAGGGTAGGATCTAAGAAAGCCAGAGAGCGCAAGGCACCTTGAGCAAGCCCCATGGATACTGGGTCCTTTGAGAACATGGCCAGGAGGGCTGGTGTCCGCAAGGACAAGACAAAGGCTCTTCGAATGCCAGGGGTTAACCGGTGTGTCTAGAACCAATAGATTAATGACCTTCCAAAATATCGAGGAGAAGCCGGAAGCAGACAGGTGGCGTTTTACAACTCGATAATTCCTCTTCGCGCCAGCGCTTGCAGAACTCAGATGTCAAAGAACGGAGGAATTGAGTCAACTAGAACCAGACAGATGAGTAAGTACACGGCAGAATAAAGAGGCCGGCGTACGCTCAGGGACCATATCCCCGAATTCGACGGGTGGAAGAAAGACTCAGTGCTCGTGATGAACTTGTCTAATGACTCCATGGCTTTTGAACCCGCAAGATATCCAGCTTGATGGGAAGGAAGTCTGCCCTCCCCTTGTGAAGGCGTGAGTTCCGTACGGGCAGGGCCATCGACGGCCATCGAATATACCATTATTTTTGCAAGGGAAGCTGAACGGGGTCAGCTTCGTCTCTCTAACAATCTACGATAACTCACAATAGCGATTGACGGTTTTTCTGATCCTAAGAGACGAGGGACTGGCCTTCGCATCTGCATATGCACCCGTAGTACTAGCACCCTGATCGTGGAAGTACTCAGCCTCAACTGCGAGTCACGTACTTATCCCACATACCCGAGTTGCTCCCACTGGCACATCTGAACAACATATAAGTCACAGCGTCTCCATGCTGAAAATTAAACGTACTCATCGACCCCAAAGCTTTACCCATGAGAGCGGTCCATTCTGCCTCACTCCACATACCAACATCTTTCCATTGTGCACCACCTTCCAGTCCAGCGTTTCCGGCAACTCCCGCAACGTGCTCTTCTGCTAATTCTCCGACAAATTCTATCAATCGCTCATCTAGTAGCACGGAATTGAAGGCTTCCCAGACTTTGAAGATCGCAGGGAGATACAGATGAGTGTGGCTTGGCGGCAGAAACGACGTCATTACTGGAATCATCGTCAGATAGCTCTGTAGGAGATAAACATGGTGCATTCAATTTGCATGTACGTTCATTGACACACCTCCTGAGTAATGAGAGGGACGAAAGTTTCAAGCATTTCCGGAATGTCACTTGCAGGGTAATAAAACCTAGACCTTTCTGCTACGTAAAGGAATATATTCACAACGTTGCGCCTGGAATAACATCAGGACTGTGAATCGTCTTGGCAGACACCCACTTACGATGGGTCCTGAAACCTTGTTTTAACCCAGAGCTCCTTCTGCAGAACCCGCCAGAGTGGCCGCCATGGAAGCTGCAAGTCCTCCGGCTCGAGTTTCCGGCGCGAATCTGACTGACCTGCGAGTAACCTCGAGATCACACCCGCCCAACTACGAATCAAGCGCGGTTCGATACCAGGGAGGAGGCAAAGTTCGTAATACAGTCGCACGAGCTTGGCACGAATACGAACGGGTATAGGATAGCGCATAAGTAACCAGCTACGGGGACCAGTACTCAACAGGGAGCAGCACAGGCCGGACTGTTCACGCGTACCATTGCAACACGCCATCCCAAGTGGCAAGTACAAGCCAGTTCTTTGCTTCAGCGCAGATTATTATTCTTCCAAGAATAAACTCCAGTCGACTTCGCATTTCATCCTCTGACTCCGCATCATACGGGAGTGAAGCGAGGTAAGTTTGGAGAGAGGCACGCTGCTTCTCAACGACTGCATCTTCGCGGGACAGGTCTGCGCCTTCTATGGAGGGCGACTCCGGTGCTGTAGAGATGTCTTCTTCCTCCATAGTGAAGGTACTATATGCTTGTGAGAGTATACCAGATGACTGTGGTACGCCATCCATTGCGCAGACTAAAAATCGGGATAACAGTTCAGGAAGGAAATGAGGCGAACCACTAAGGCTGTTGCTGTACTTATATGCTCTCAGATACGATGACGACTCCTAGGTGACGCGTCTTCAGGTTGCGGAACCAGAAGACATATATCCGGGCCGTTCCAGACCGTTACCGCGTCATCGGACTCAAACTTAGCACTGCTACCAACATCATATGCTCCGCCGTGTGCTCGTCTCTGCCGTCCCTCGCCAGAGTAGACCCTATTACTCTTATGTCTCAAATGCACCTAAACTTCGACCTTCACGTCTGAGGTCCCTCGCTTTCGGTGCTGCCCTGGCTTTGTCCGCGTCGGCGGGCATTGCGCATCTAGACTCCAACGTCTTTTCCGACGAAGAGGCTACAGTAGGTAGGCACCGTCTATGACACCTATTTTCTTGACCCACTCCCCTCTAGTGGACCCAGCCACGTCCATCGAATTTCCGACTATCTTGCGAATACCATCCAAGGGAGCTCTTCCGCCATTCACATTGATCGGTGTCGGCGTGCGTGTCGTATCTTTCCTGAAGATCAAGGTCTATTCGGTCGCATTCTATGCCGACCTGTCCAATCCAAATTTAAAGGTCATTATTTGCCATACAATTTTTGCAGTAGTTTCGTGACACCGAACCAGATTCCACCGTCTGCGAGTCCGGAAGAGAAGGTTCAATATATTGTGCGCAACACAGCATGTGTCCTTCGCATCGGTGAGTTATTCTATTATTTTGACTTTCTGAACCCTTCCATAATGAATACCGTTGTTCAAGTTCCAACACGTAACACGTCCTACACCCACCTCCGGGATGCATTCGTTCGAACACTACAAACCCGACAACGGCTTGCTCATCAAGCTGGCGGCTTATCATCGGACGAACAATTCGCGCTCCAAGCGCCGATTTCCCAGCTAAAGACTGTGTTCCCCAATGCGCCATTTGTGAAAGATACGCGGTTGGATATCGTACTCACGCCCCCGGATCCAATGCGGCCTCGAGCCCTAATCATTCAAGACCTCGGTGCCGTTCAAAACGAGTGGGTGGCACAGGAGCTTATCCTATCGTACTTTGATGGGCAAGGCAACAGTCCCGCTGTGAGCTCTGGCATCAATTCCACACCCCTTATATTCAAGTCTAACACTGCCCTACAGCTCAAACAGTCTGTGTTTAATAGGGTCGCGCAATTCTAAATATCTAAATTGAACAAACTGGGGGTTGATCGTGTGCCATTCCTTGGCCAGGTCTTCCATTTCGTAAAACCAAGTCTTTTTCTCTTTATTGTGGGGATACGTTTTGTCGTTCGCTCAGGCTCAGGATAATCCAACTATGGTCCTCGAGCGTATTCATCAACGTTTCCTTTAGGAATGAAGACATAGTCCGTGTCCCTGCCTCCTACCCAGAAACAACCATTGGAACGAGCACGAATTATGTTGAGATTGAAAAAAATAATATTCCCCGTTCCAGACGGAAATGTGAAACACCATGATCCCTTTGATCTCTGTAGGGATCCACAACTAAGACAACCAAATGACTGTGCATCGTGGCCAATTCCTAGGTAGTATTCACCTTCAAGTTATCCGTCCATTGTAGCATAGCCCGTGGCCGAGATTTTGTCGCTAGTCCGTGTGATCACTGTGATGGAAAGCATTGTGCTCCTTATATTAGGTTGTGCAAATGTGGGGAAACATGTCTTATGTTATATGTACTTCAGTGATGTCGTGGGAGCCATGGTACTGAATGTAGGTGTATTCTGCCTGCCAGATTGAGGTACCTGTAATCGCAAGTTACTGCAACTGTTGTTAGCTGGTGACTTGTCTCATGTGAGATCGAGCATCAGTTCTATCGAGTTGCAGTGTGATGCGAAACTCATATCCCCATGTACAAGTCATTGACAGAGTCGATGTCACACATATACATACATCTACACAGAGTAGGTAATGCAGAGACTTTGCCCAAAAAAAGCGTTTCAAATTCAGCGTGCAAAACTCGATAATTCTCCCGCCGCTGAGTGACCCCTACTTAAACAATCAGAAACAGGACTAGGACTTCGGAGGATATGAAAGGCCGCTTGATGCACATGAGCTCGAGAACGGAGCGTCTGAAATCGCAACCTATCAGTACAAGGTTCCGTTTCGTGGGGTGGTTTTCTTACTGATCTGGACGAACTCTCCATCGAGAAGGGAACCTTTCACGTTGAAATACCAACTAATTGAACTGATCGTTTTGCCGGAGCAACCAAGGACCGGCGTGAACTGTAAGTAGACTTAATCAGTATAGTGTCTCGTTTATCGGACTGGTTGGACGACAACGAACACCTGACGCGGTCTTTAGCGCGTTATTGATCTGAGCCAGCGTAAAGGTTTTAGAGGTGGTTGGGGTGATGCCTTGCGACGAAAGCCATTCGTATGTAGGAAGGGTCTGGAACAGTGCAACAACCTGCTCGAAGAATGCGACTGCCTCAGCGCCCGTGGGGCTGCCGGAAGGGAGGCAAGACGGTTCCAAGGTGCTGTAGCAAGTCCCATGGGTGGCCCACTCGTGCTGAAAGACCATCAGACAAGGAGATATGACCTATACACCGGGTCGTACCTCCCAAAATTGTTCGTTTTCACCGTTGATGTCGACCCAGAATTCCTCCATGAACGACAGCGTGGAACTAGCGCCTTGAGCGGTCAGCAACTGAATCCACTACGCATCAGACAGAGACGACGTCGAGCGCAGATAGAGAACGCACGCCAGCAATATTCGTGTAATCACGGCTCGAGTCACAGTTTTCGGAAAAGGTGCCATCGCAGCTAAAGACGCGTTCTGATCAGTAACCTGCCCACTACCAACTACGAGCCGCGGGCATACTTGTCTGGCCAGAGACCTGCTCGTTTTACTCGGTGAGACAGAGCGTATGCAATCAGGCGAGGTACAAACCGTGAATCGTCCAACTATTGCTGGGACCCGTAGACGGATTTGTGTCCCAGAACTAAGGGCGCTCTAGCTCACATCGGATATCAAAACAATCCATTAACGTTGACAAACCTGTGTTTGGAGAAGCAATCCCTAGTAAAACGAACGTCAGCGTCGGTGGAAAGTTGCAGCACCTGACTTCACGCACTCCCGGAGACTCGTAGCAGCAAAGATCTGTCGGGATAGGGTTTGCGGTACAGGATGCCGGCCCACTCGTACCACAACCTGACGACAACCGTTTGTCGAGGAGGTGGCCCAAAGTTTTGGGCACAAGGGCCCGCGCGGACACCACAGCAAATGCTACGTTGGCGAGGAGGGCGAGGAGTGCGAACATTGCGTCTGCGTGGATCTCTAGTCCATAATAGACGGGCATATATACGAAAAGTGGAGCATCTCCGCTGTCGCATCACTCGCATGGAACCTTTCGATGTTGCATATGGAAAATACGATCAGCGCATGGAGTCGTGAGAAGATGGAGTTCTGGTGGCACATGGGTCCGTGAAACGATGGAGTTCCACTAGTGTTCCACTTGGCACATGGGTCCGTAGAAGGCTAGAAACATGTGCGTGCATTATGCCCTGTCGTTTGACGCAGAGGGATGGACAGGTGTAAATGTTGGTTAAACTCTGAGCATATTGATGAGCGAGTCTAAATGTCCGTGCAGATTCACCACCACCACCTTTGCTATGCTCATCGCCACGTCCGCTGCACTCCGGAAGTTCACGATGCCTGCCAGACGGCCGATACGCACCCACACCGTGCCCGCCACGTGTGTGGGGTCGAAAAGTGTAGTCAAAAGTGACGAGTATAGTATTCTACGATGGCCGCACGTTCGTTCCGCGTGGGAGCGTGATGAACGATTAGAGTTCGGACATGCACTGGCAGAAGCTTCTCGGCCTCGTGGAGAAGATCGACGAGAATGAATGCGTCACAGGCAGCAAGCGCATGACCACGGTATTGCACCGGAATACTAAAACTTTCCAAAAAAAAAAGAAAAAGGAAAGCATGACCACGTTGTACGATATGGGGGTCGATGCTGTCACCCCCTCGTTTCATTACTGTACATCCCCCCTGTGTACAGTATGTGATACACGTGGGGAGCTGGACTCGAGCATTTTACTGCAACAACTAAAACCTATGCGTGACGACCCCGAGTGACGGAACCTATTGACCCGACACTCTCCAAATTCAACGTGACAATCTCTGCGGATTTCATAGGCGTTCAGATATCTCGGGTGCCTGCGCGAGATACCGAAGGTCCATCAACAACGTAGGTTAATGATCCAGCCACACGTTCTCCCTCCACAACCGCACGTTCTCCCCGCCGCAACTCCACTCGCCCCACTGCTAGTTCTGCTGGTGCCGAGGGGCACCATGCGCCAATGCCGGCGCGCGAGCTGTCGTCTAGGCTGCAGCGCTGGTCTGCCTCGAACACGGACTCCTCGGCCTCAAAGTCCCGCGTGGTCGCGGATGGCCCGAAGCGCGCGCTATGCGCGCCAGCCGCCTTCTGCACCGCGAAGCGCGTCGAGACGTGCTGCACGGCACGCAGCGTGCGGAACTGCGCGACGGAGGCTGCGTACGCGTCGCTGAGCGTGAGGCTGTGCACCTGATGCATGTTCAGCGCAAACCGCACTGTGCGTATGGGTTGATCAGCGGTAAGTATGAAAGATAAAATAAGGAGGTGGGGCAAAGCAACGTACTCCTCTGGCATCGGGTTCTGTCCGCGCTGGCTCAGCCGCGTCCACTGCAGACCGCCGACGGGGTGTTCATCCTTGAGGCTTCATGGGTGGAACGACTCGAATGGGTGATCGCGGAAGGACTGGCGTCAGATGTCATCCTTAATGTAGTTAACAGCGAGCGGGCGTGAACCTGGGGTCTTTTTCGCGGCAAAACCGCGCTGCTTTGGTGGTGCGCTGTCATAGGTTGTTCGCGGGGAGGAAGAAGGAGTGGCGGGTGCTCGAGGACTGCTCGATACCACACTGGTGGGGTTTAGGCCAGCACGCGTGAGACAAGAGGCCTGTTTGTGGACTTGGGACGCGATTCGTCTCACCATCGGCAAACCGTACGACTTGTGGGCAAGTCGAGTGATTCTGAGAGAGGAACAACAAGGAACAAAGGGCCGTCTCTATGACCATGCCACGGTCGGCAACGAGCTCGCAGACACAGAACCTGAGACGAACAACATTCCTATTGACCATAATATAGGGAATGGTGTGTTGCAATTCGGCACGCTCGACCCGGCCGACCCGAAGCGGGGCGCGCCTCAAGAGCGCGCCCGCCGGAACACAAGACCACCGCCGCGTTTGCTCGCGGCGGCATTTGAGGCTTCGGCAGACAGTATATTCATTTCTTATTACCTTTCTTTGTATTACTACTACTTTACATTTTTCGTTTCGGCCGTCTAGTATAGCAAGCGCGCCAAATCCGACGCACCAAGTCTTAGGGGCTCGCGAGCCACCCCCGACCCCTTTCCACATCAACGCTTCCATTCTGTTTCACTCTTACTTTCCTCGCGCCTGTATTCCGATAATCCCGAACGTTTCTTTACACCTTATTATCATTTCTTTGCTATTGTATGCTACAGAATGTAAAGTTGTATAAAATACTCGTAGCTACATCGTGTCAATCTATCCAGATCCCAATTCTTCTCCTGCTTGATCTCCCTCAAATTCTCTCTCAAGCGAGCTTTCGCTCGTACTTTGTCACTCTCGCGCTCTTTGCCTTCGACTTCTCGCGCTCGCCGACTGAACCGGCTATCTCGGGCCTTTCTAGCCGGACCAACGTCCCGCTCCTCGCCGCCTAAAGAACACCATGGTGATCGCCACCAGAGCTCTGGCACCAACCTACGATCAACTAGATTTCGAGGATGTCCAAGATGTGAAGATGAAGATCACCGATCGGCTAGTACAAATCCTGCGTGGCGCATTCTCGAATACATTCCGATTACATTCCCCACGACGGACGAGAGTGGTATCCCACAAGACATACTCCGATCTGACATTCTCGGTAGCTTCCATTTCGGGCGCGGACGATACCGTGACGTGGGTTGGGGTGTGTTCGGCAGTACAAGTGTTTTTACCCCCCCCTCCCACCGTATAATAATCTCCAGCAATACGAACGGCCTTAGAGTGCGTAGGCCATTGTTAAACACGGTATGTCTACCGCGTGGCAACCCAGTAACTATCCGGGACCGATGCACTCGACTTGCAAGAGGGTAAAAATGGCGATTCGTAAGAGGCACATTTATAAATAACGGTCGTACCACTGCTACCGAGGCGCTCACAGCCGCAGGGCAAAAGCTAGAAGGGCCAACTCCGTTGCGGCGACAACACACGACGAGGGCAATGATTCGTCCTGCAGTCACGAATGGCTGTCCAAACGATTTTCCGTGCTCTTGACCGATGGTAAGTATCGCCAAGAGAGATGCAGCATCGCCGCCGTCTCCGTGACTGTCTGCGAAGTCGTGTCGTATCTTTCCTGAAGATCAAGTTTATTCGGTCACATTCTATGCCGACCTTTCCAATCCAAATTTAAAGGTCATTATTTACCATACCATACGATTATTGCAATAGTTTTGTGACACCGAACCAGATTCCACCGTCTGCGAGTCCGGAAGAGAAGGTTCAATATATTGTGCGCAGCACAGCATGTATCCTTCGCATCGGTGAGTTATCCTATCATTTTGACTTACTGAACCCTCCATAATGAATACCGTTGTTCACGTAACACGTCCTACACCCACCTCCGGGATGCATTCGTCCGAACACTACAAACCCGACAACGGCTTGCTCATCAAACTGGCTGTTTATCATCGGACGAGAAATTCGCGCTCCAAGCGCCGATTTCCCAGCTAAAGACTGTGTTCCCCAATGCGCCATTTGTGAAAGATACACGGTTGGATATCGTACTCACGCCCCCGGATCCAATGCGGCCTCGAGCCCTAATCATTCAAGACCTCGGTGCCATTCAGAACGAGTGGGTGGCAGGTGGCACAGGAGCTTGTCCTATCGTACTTTGATGGGCAAGGCAATAGTCCCGCTGTGAGTTCTAGCATCAATTCCAGTCTCCTTATATTCAAATCTAACACTGCTCTACAGCTTAAACAGTCTGTATTTAATAGGTTTGCACAGTTCTAAATATCTAAATTGAACAAACTGAGGGTTGATCGTGTGCCATTCTTTGGCCAGGTCCTCCATTTCGTAAAACCAAATCTTACTCTCTTTATTGTGGAGATACGGTTTGTCGTTCGCTCAGGCTCAGGATAATCCAACTATGGTCCTCGAGCGTATTCATCAACTTTTCCTTTAGGAATGAAGACATAGTCCGTGTCCCTGCCTCCTACCCCAGAAACGACCATTGGAACGAGTAGGAATTACATTGAGATCGAAAAGAACCCTGCCTTGTTCCAGACGGAAATGTAAAACACCATTCTAAGACAGCCAAGTGACTGTGCAAATTCTTAGGTAGTATTCACCTTCATGTTATTCGACCATTGTAGCATAGCTCGTGGTCGAAAATTTGTCGCTAGTCCGTGTGATGCAAAGCATTGTGCTCCTTCGGTTGTGCAAATAGTAAATGCGACCAAAGGGAAGCACGTCTTATGTTGTATGTACTTCAGTGATGTCGTGGAAGCCATGGTACTGAACGTAGGTGTATTCTGCCTGCCAGATTGAAGTACCTGTAATCGCAAGTTACTGCAACTGTTGTTAGCTAATGACTTTAAAGTCTCATGTGAGATTAACCATCAGTTCTATCGAGTTGCAGTGTGATGCGAAACTCATGTCCCCAACAAGTCGGAGCCGATGTCACACATATACAACGGAGTAGAGGTAATGCAGAAATTTTGCCCAAAAAAAAACTAAATTCAGCGTGCAAAATTCGATAATTCTCCCGCTGTTGAGTGACCACTACTTAAAACAATCGGAAACAGGACTAGGACTTCGGAGGATATGAAAGGCCGCTTGATTCACATTTGCTCGAGAGCGGAGCGTCTGAAAGTCGCAACCTGTCAGCACAAGGTTCCGCGATCCGTGGGACGGTTCTCTTACCGATCTGGATGAACTTTCCATCGAGAAGGGAACCTTGCAGGTTGAAATACCAGCTAATTGAATTGATCTTGTTGCCGGAGCAACCAAGGACTGGCGTGAACTGTAAATAGACTTAATTGGTATAGTGTCTCGCTTATCGGACTGGCTAGACGATAACGAACACCGGACGCGGTCTTTAGCGCGTTATTGAGCTGAGCCAGCGTATAGGTTTCAGAGGTGCTTGGGGTGATGCCTTGCGACGAAAGCCATTCGTATGTAGGAAGGGTCTTAAACAGTGCAACAACCTGCTCGAAAAATGCGACTGCCTCAGCGCCCTTGGGGCTGCCGGAAGGGAGGCAAGACGGCTCCAAGGTGCTGTAGCAAGTCCCATGGGTGGCCCACTCGTGCTGAAAGGCCATCAGACAAGGAGATGTGGCATATACACGGGTCGTACCTCCCAGAATTGTTCGTTCTGGTTGTTGTTGTCGACCCAGAATTCCTTCATGAACGATAGCGTGGAACTAGCGCCTTGAGCGGTCAGCAACTGAATCCACTACGCATCAGACAGAGACGACGTCGGGCACAGATAGAGAACGCACGCCAGAAATATCCGTGTAATCACGGCTCGGGTCACAGTTTTCGGAAAAGGTGCCATCGCAGCTGAAGAGGCGTTCTGATCAGTGACCTGCCCACTACCAACTATGAGCCGCGGGCATACTTGTCTGGCCAGAGACCTGCTCGTTTTTCTCTGTGAGACGGAGCGCATGCAATCAGGCGAGGTACAAACCGTGAATTGTCCAGCTATCGCTGGGACCCGTAGTCGGGTCTGTGTCCCAGAACTAAGGGCGCTCTAGTTTACATCGGATATCAAACAATCCATTAACGTTGACAAACCTGTGTTTGGAGAAGCAATCCCTAGTAAAACGAACGTCAGCGTCGGTGGAAAGTTGCAGCACCTGACTTCACGCACTCCCGGAGACTCGTAGCAGCAAAGATTTGTCTGGATAGTATTTGCGGAGCAGGATACCGGCACATCTGAACGACAACCTGACGACAACCGTTTGTCGAAGAGATGGCCCGAATTTTTGGGCACAAGGTCCCGCGCGGACACCACAGCAAATGCTACGTTGGCGAGGAGGGCGAGGAGTGCGAACATTGCGTCTGCGTGGATCTCTAGTCCATGATGGACGGGCATATATACGAAAAGTGGAGCATCTCCGACGCATGGAACCTTTCAACGTTGCACACGGCAAATACGATCGGCGCATAGAATTGTGAAAAAGATGGAGTTCTGGTGGCACGGGGGTCCGCGAACGATGGAGTTCCACTTGCCGTAGAAGCTAGAAGACTGTCTGTCGAGCAGCGTGCATACTAGTATATTTCTGGTCATGTTCACCTACTTCTTCGATTTTAGTACTCGATCACCTGTACCGGACTCGCCTGACTCGATCAACGTACAAAATCGTAGACGTTTTGGATACTATCGTTCGTTTTGGGTTGCAAACCCGTGGGGAATTGCAAAACACATTATTTTAAGAAATCGGGAGACCCTCCGACCCGATCCTTCTTTGATACTATAGACAGTACATTATAATTGAAGGATCTCACAAAAAGACGAGAGGCTGGGATGTTTCTGCCTTGCAATTTCATGATCTTTGGGGAGTACTCTGAA